>CANSGD010001188.1:0-187272 GCA_947645195.1 Patellifolia procumbens | reverse complement strand
CTATACAAGAGACTTAGGGTCTGGAAGAGCTGAACTGAACTGAATTAAACTGGAAAAAAATAAACCAAACTAACCTAAAAGGAATAATAAAATGTGAGACTAAAAGTATTGTGCAAAAGCAAACTGAACAACAAATTACTGAACATAATAGAAAATCAATGAGAATAGGGCATCATAAAAAACTGGGGTGAGAAAAGAAGCTTGAAATATTTCAGCCATTAGAAGAGATTTCTATTTCTTCCATCATTCACTCACCCTGAATTATTCCCCAAAATAATCCTTTAGGTCCATTTTGTTTAGGGTCAAAAGACTGTAGCAACTTCTATAGGACATCACCAACGTGTCCACCACATCACCACCCAATACCAGTGGACATTTCATCATCCATCATGACTACAGCCTTCCTTTACATTGCCAACCACCACACTCATCCTTTCAATCCAGCACAGCAACCCCACCACCTTAGTTTTAAAGGCGTAAGGTGCACCGAGGTGCAGGTCTCTGGACCTAGGGCAAGGCGCGAGGCACAAGGCAAAGGTGCACTTTTATTTTATTTTTTGTAGCATTAAATTTAAGTGAGATATATACCAAATAACAACTTTCAAAAGAAAAAGAAAAAAAATTACATTTTTGTGCTCACGTGACCTTTGACATTCTAATTCAATTACCATAGCAACCTGGGGAAAATGAGGGTTGGAGTCCGTTGGACTTCCTAGATACAGGAGAAAGAGAAAAATGCAGTATGATAAATAGCAGGAAATAGATCGGTGATTCTCCTTGATACCGCACAACCACCATGACCACCGGAGCTTCACCACAGGTACAACCCTTACCATGGCTCGCCGGCATTTTCTGTCACAGCCGATGAGGGGGCAGCCATCAATTTGTTGCTTATTCGTGACTTAGGGTTTCAAGATTAGGGTAACCTAGATTAGGGTTCTTGAATTTGGGTTGCAGTTGATGAAATTATGTGCAATCAAGTTAGGGATTTTGAACGAAAATGATAAATAAAGCTCATGTAAGTCTTAATCAAAGAAATTATCATTTTTGAACCCATATTTTCAGATCTACACGTTCTCACAAAAAGCGCTCAAGGCGGCTAGAGGCGCGCCTCACCCAAGGCAAGGCCTGAGGCACACGCCTTGTTGCGCCTTACTGAAACGCCTTGCCTGACTTGGTGGAGGTGTTTTAGTCGTCCCTCGCCTGCGCCTAGGCGAGCCTTGGCGCGCTTTTTTAAACTAAGCCTACCACTTCCTTCAATAAAAGCCCTCACAAGCTCAAAGCTGCCATTCTACATTACCAACACGAAAGCTCCCATTCCAAAACCATTGCATCACTTCTATTACTAAAAAACAACATCCTGTCTATTACTAAAAACCAACACTCTCCTGTTATTCAAAAGCACCATTACCGCCCCTACTTACATAATCAATCATCACCAGCCCTCTACTCACCTTAGTATTAAAAGGCAAAGAAGCGCACAGAGACACAACGGATCCCGGAGCCTAGGCACAAGGTGAAGGCGCACGTCACTTGTAGGCAAGGCGCACATTATTTTTAATTTTTAATTTTTTAATTTTGGTATTAAATTTAAAAAGAAAATCCCAGAATTTTCGGATGGTATTAAAAATAAAAAGAATAAAGATTTTGACTTTCAAAGGAATGGAAACTAAACTAAAACAAAAAGAGGGAGAAGGGTTTGCACGTAAACGAAAGAGTGCTTTTACTTGCTGTCAGTAAGTCTTCCCTCACTTTCTCTCTCATCTAAAAACCTAAAAACTAAACATCATTTTAGAGACGGGAAGAGGAACAAACTCGTCAAGAGAAGAGCCCCCTTTACTTCCCTAGATCGGTCCCTTCGCTTCTTTGAGACCGCGCACTTTTTAGGTCATTAGTCAACGGCTCCCGCCCGCAAGCGCGCATCTCTGTCTCCGTTCCCACCTGCATCCAAAGAAGTAAGAGAGAAAACCAAGACTACTTCACCGTAACAAACTATGTCACCACCAGCAAAGCAATAAGGTCAATTAACTCCATCAACAAATTATATTTTAAAAAATATAGTGTCTTTATTTTAGGGTTCAACTCCAAGGAATTTGGTGAAATTTATTGAGGGGTTTTGCTCAAATTAGAGTTCCGAAACCTAGGTAATTAATTTGAAAAAAAAATCTTTTCTTTATTTCAACTCAGATCTAGCCGAAGTTGTATAACTCTGAGACACAATGAAGAGCATTGCGTCTTTGAAAAGGCGGTCAGAAAACGCCTCACCTGGCTTGCTAGAGGAGCGTGGCCTTTGGCACACTGTTTAAAACTAAGTTTCGCCCATCACATTATATAAAGGTTGAAAGGAAATAGATCAGGAAAAGTGCTTCAGAAGATAGTAGACATCATCACCTTACTCGCTCGTTGATTCAGGCGAAAAATAACAAACATTAAATGAAGTCAACAAAGTTTGTTATAACAAAATTGCAGTTTAAGTACCACTCATTGAGGACATGAGTAATGAAATTAGCAAAAGGTTGTGCTGAACAAAGCAACTAGAATTGGTGCAAAGAATGGTGTTGTAGGAGGTAGTGGTGACATGGAATGGGTAGGAGTAAGAAAGGAAGTGAAGCTTAGAACAAATCTAGATTAAATAAACAGTAAAATATGAAATTCAAATTATTTTTCAATATAATATCAAAACAACATGGTTAGTGGAGCAATTTCTATATCTTTAATTTTCTTTCTTGTTTCCTGTCATGAAACAATCTTCAACCACTTCCTTGACGTTCCTAGCAATTTATTGGATTTCAAAAATCAATCTTTAGTTTAGCTTTGCCCATTATTTTGCTTTTCTAAGATTTCAAGCAAAAATATAATAATTACATAGACTTGGTAAAAGATCAAGCCTATGCCAAAGACAAGACCCTAACACACCTTGGAATAAATTGGTTTTGACCAAACAAGTCAATAATCCAACTCAAACAAGTCAACAATCCAGAATGTTTTTTAGATCAAACCCATCTGTAATACTAATAGTAATGAAATGAGTTTATGAGAGCATTCTCAACAAGTACCTTTGGCTATCAATAATGTTAGGCTTTAACCTGTTTATTGCATAATTCGAAAATACGGTTTAGGTTTCGGAAACGAGAACGGTTGTGGTTACGAGGTAACGGAACGGATACGTTGGTCGCGTACCGCTTTGTGATTGTTGCGTCAGAATTTAGTTTAGATTGTTTCTTGGTCTTAAAGATTCAATTAATCTTAGATCTTAGTGGAGTTATATAGGGTAGTGTGGTGATGCCTTTTCTCTTTCTTTTCTCTTGTCTTTGAGTCATCATTGGAGGTAGAACGGTAAGTAAAGATAAGAAATCTCTAAAAAGAATTGCAAAAAACTTGCAAAGTGACGTTTTGTAGCGAAAAACCCTTATTGTCACAGGTGATACGGCTGAGACGGCCAAAATATCGGGTTTTTTAAATCCACCTTGTTGAGCAGGTCCAATTCACTTCGCCAAAGTTGAAAAACGTTCCGACTCGGGCGAACCGTTCTGATACGCCCGTATATTTGCACCATGGTTTATTGTTAAACTCAACCATCATTTTTGTATCACTAGTGTTGCATCTAAGTCATCTTTTGTGGGTAGAGTATTAAAAAAAGTATTAATTAAGTAGAGAACTTCCTAAAACCCTGAAACGGAGAAGCTTCAATCGCTACCCATAATGGGCTATCTAAGTATGATTTTGAAAGAGGCTAACCTCCATTTTCTTATAAAGATAATTATATAAGACTTCAACTAGTTGTAGTAGTGTTTATTCTTTTTAACTTCATTAATTTTAGATGTTGTACACTTGGTTTTAAAGAGATCGCCCACTTTTCAACCCCAAAGATGAAGATTCACATAGCTTTGCAAAGTTGCTGCATTTGAACTTTGAGTGTGAAATTTAGGATAATAATTGTATTGGTTACCCTAATGTCAAAATGTTAGTTTTTGGATTTGTGATAATGTTATTATCATTAACTTAGTTTTATCTAGTTACTTTATCATCTATGTAAAACATGGCAAGGGCATGATGACCAAAAACCAAAAAATGACCTAAAGCGAAATCACACGGCCTCAAAATCGACTAACCAACCGTTTTTCCATGCCTACTCTCTCGCTTCTAAAATCTTGTCTTCTTTCTCCCTTCTCTCAATGTTGCTTTTGACTGATTTTGGAAGATGGGAACGGGAAGAACGGGTGTAAGTGTCACTACTCATTGCCACTTTAGGTTATTCTACGTCTGAGCCTCAACTCGACTTAAGCTTAACGAAAAACTAAATCAAGTTTCATATCTAGAACTTGCGATTGTAAGTACTTAAGGCTATTTACCGGGCTTTTGATATGTAGGATTGGGACACTAGAGATGGGATGAGGATATGGATGAGATGAGAGGGTGGGATGAGAGCATTGAATTGGTGATTGAGATAAGGACAAATTAGTTTCTAGTTGTTTACATGAGAATCAAGTCAATCAACATCTCTATATATTACTAAACGCACTACCCAATATAAATGTAGAATCTACAAGCGACATGCAAATTTCAGGGGCTATAATGCAAGTGAGCTTTAGGATCAAAAGGCATATATAGCACCCAACAACATAAGAGAGTAGGTCAGTGACAGAGCAAGTAACTTTCCATTTAGTAAACGTGGCCCATCAAATACAACACGGCTAAGGCTTTCATTCAAATCCAGTAAGTATAGCATTTGAAAAGTTTCTACAAAGTAAATAGTAAATGAATGAGAACAGAAAACATAACACAAACCTTGGCAGACTTTTCAGCAGATGAAATTTTCGAACTTCGGCTTTTTACAGGTGTTACCTTTCTTTTCTGCTTTTTCCCTTTCTGTACAATCATGGAGAAGAATGAGAGCAAGTAAATGTCAGTAAATCCAACCTTGAAATTACCTCAAGCAACACCAAGAATAGAGAGGCTATAAGAGACCTGCTCCTTATCAGCAAGCAGAGCTTCAGTGGTAGCATGTGGTGACTCCAAAAACTCTAATAGCCTAACAGAGAGATCTTCCTGAATCGTGATTAACATAAAAGTTCAACCATCGATACTTAAACAGCAATATACAGAAATAATATCCTACAATACTAATATTCACCTTTTTGACAGAAGCTCTGAAAATAGGAATATTAAGCACATCACAGAAGTCCATCAATTTTTCTTTAACACACTTGTCAAGCTTCTCCTTTGTCTTAGCTCGATGCTTTTCCTGTAAACGGAAGCATAAACGCTCATGACCATTGGACAGAGAATAGTCTATGATATGCTTTTGCAAGAAATGAAATACATGTGAGTAGAAGATACTTCACCCTCATTTTGTATATGGGGCACCTAGGGGATGAGCCTATATACTGGCAGTAAAAGACTATCAAAGCTCCTATGTTTAGTAAGAAAAATAAGCTCAAACAAAATTTGCAGGCCCATTAGATTGAACTTGGTCTCTGACTTATTTAGGCTCACCAAAAGCTTCTGTTCTATAAGCCCATTTTATGCGCATTTAAAACTTGTGCAAAACTGTAAACTTGGTTAGAAGCTGGACTCTTGGGAAGTAGTGAAAAATTATCTTAAATAATTAACAAAAATTTAATACCCTAACATACTAACAGCATATTTGTGAGGAACATACTAACAGCATATTTGTGAGGATCACAGGATGATAAGTGGGAAGATATAGATAATATAACGTGAGGATCAGAGTAGAAACATTAATATCCACTACACCAAACCTTTTTTCTTTCTTGACCCTTCTCAATTTCTGATTCTTCCTATTCTACTCTCCACCATTAGTTTCTTCCCTTCCCCACAAGTTCATTCAACATTGTCAACTTTCGACTACAACCTATGAGTCCCACTACTTCCATACTAGATTATATTGATCCGCCTGCATTTCTAACACAGATGAAGATCAAAATGCCAAAGCATTCTAGAAACAAAATAGGAGCTATCAGCAAGATGGAAGACCAGGCGATTGGCATGGTCATGCAAGAATTGGGCGATCTACAGAGCAACTTGCACCTTACAGATACATGGATGCAGAAGAAACAATCATCCCTTGAATTTCCTTCTGCGAGAAATTAAAAACATGAGGACTCCTGAACAAAGAAGGAAAAGGAGGGTGTTCAGAAAAGGCAGAAAAGAGGCAGTTGAGCATTGACAGTGATGGTAGCAATATAGCATGCACCCTAGTCCCTAGGCATAGTGCCATACAATCACCCAAGCATGAATAGGAGCTGCTTCAGTCAGAATTTTTATTTCACTACAAGAATTTGTGACAGAACACTGGAACATGATATGGACACTTTCCAGTGGAGCATTGAATTTGAGCCAAAAAATTAGGAAATTTTTCCAGAAGATACTAAAGTCTGACCCTCAAACAGACGCCCATGTCTGACATAAATAACCCAAACTCAAGTAATAAAGTATAGGATCCTTGCTTTTCTCAATTAGACACAAATGATCATTCTAATAATCCCAAGGAAGGCACTGGAAGGAGAAAATCAGAGGTTCCATTTCATAAATATAGGCCAACTGCATGAATTTAATCTCTCATTATTGATTGCTAACAGTAACAAAAGGGAGGAAATGAAAGAGTAAACATCGAGAGCTGCCGATCCCATGCGATTCACGATATATAAATGAAAGACTCTTGAACAGACTGGCTCTATTTTGATTTGATTAAAGCATCGCCAAGTTGTACAGGCAATTCAAAAAAATACAGACTCACATTACAAACAATCCACTTATTTTCTGAGACAAAAAAATAAGTAAAAATGTGAAAAAAAGTTGGAATGAGAAGAGTCCATATTCGATAGTCTAATGAGACAGAACCAAAAATGACGCAGAAAACAATGAGCATTCTTTGTACAAAACATTCAGATCTAGTTATTTCTCAAATTAGTGCATATTGCTTTCACTGCCTTACAGCAAACAAATGATAACTAAATAGAAGCTTCTGGGAAATATTTGATATGCTACCTCATTGTCAATCCACACAAAGCCTGAAAATTGACCGATATCTTTCTTCAAATTATGGACCTAAGAGAAAAGCCAAAAGGAACACACTTGAGTACTTAGCAGACAATTCGTGACAAATTAATCAACTGAAAGACGATCTCCAACAAGAACAGACAAAAATATTATTACTTTTTCATTAGATTTAATCTCAAAAAAAAGGCTGCAATTCACCTTTGCTTTCTTTCCGAACAGAATCGTGTGCAATAATTGCAGATTATCATCAGGTTTTCTCTTTGACAATTTGTAAGCCACTGAAACAGTTCAAAAGGTTAGAGATTGAAATAAGCCAGTGAGTTGTAAGCCGGGTTTAGTAGCAGTCAATACTCATACATCAAACAATCGAACTCCACAACCAGAATGAAATAGTATAGCTTTTAGATGCCAATTCTCTTTCTCAAAGACATAACAAACATAAAACTGAAATAGAAGGATAAATTCAATCAATGATAACATTAAGGTTGAAGCCATGCAACTCGTTATGCCACAGAACTGAAGCCATTTCAAAACTGATCCAATCTAATAAATAATTAAGTAAAACCTCTTGATACACATTAGTTCAACAATTTAACTTATACACTTCCTACAGGTAAAAGGAAAACAGAACTAAAATCAGCCCATCGAATAATACTACACAAAAAGATTATGAATTGGACAGTCAACAATCAGTAAGACTCAATCTTTTAAAAGAAACACTCGATCTCAATAGCTACCCTCCCCTATCCAACCCAAAAACACAATAGCAATTGAAATTCGAGATTAACCATAAAGTATTTCAATTTTCCATCAATCTGGAACATATGCAAAATAAATTCAACCATTCAAAAAAAGAAGTAATGCATACCATTAGGAATATCCTTGAGCTGCGTTCCACTACCCTACAAATTGTTATAAAAACACACAAGGAAATCAAATAAGAAACTTATAACTATAACACTAGAAGAATAAATCTTTGAAAAGCTTTTCTACTAAAGCAATAGAAATCACCTTAGCAATGGACAATGGTTTACCACCGGACGACCGGCTAGCAGGAGAAGCAATTGAGTATCTCTCAACAGCTTTTCTTTCCCTAGTTGGCCTCTCCACTTTAGGAGTAGTAGCAGCTTCCTCTTTCGGACTCGAAGGCGAAACCTTTCTCTTCTTCTTCTCCGTCTCTTCATCTTCATCTCCTTCTTCAACTTCCTCTTCCTCCACTTCATTATTCTCTTTCTCTTCTTTCTCCTCTGCTTTCTTCTTTCCCTGCTTTCGATCTCGCTTTCCTTTATTTACAATCTTCTCCTCTTCATCTTCATTGACAACATCTTTCTCCTCTTCATTCACTACATCTTTCTTCTCATCTTTATTCTCATTCTCCTCGCACTTATTCTCACTAGCTTCTTTCTCTTCTACATTTTCTTCTTTAACATCTTTATTAGCTTCCTCTTCAACCTCCTTACCAACACCACTCTCCGTCTCATTCTCCGGCTTCTTGTCACCTTGAACTTCCGTCGCCATGGATGAATTCAACAAGCTTTACAGAAATGGAGCTGAAATCTGATGAGGTTTAGTAAAAACCCTAGCAGAAAAATGAAACCCTAGAGCAGTAAAGCAGTGATCGGACAGGGAGAGAAGTGAGATGTGATTTGGTGCGAAAATTTGGGGAGAGAAAATTGGGTGGAAAGAGGGAATTTTTGTGGAATTTCGGGGGGAAAAGAATGGATCGAGTGGGGGGGAAAGTAAGGAGAGAGAGAATTTGGGGGGTCTTTTAGGGGTGAAATCTTTTGGCTAAGGCGGGCTGTAGTCACGATTAGGCGGGGTTCAAAATTTCATGCCAATTTTTTTGTAAATTCAGTCCGCGGGTGTTGCAAATTTTTTGGCCGGATTTCTTCCTCCCATTTTTAGCTACTTACATAAAAGGAAAATTTGTGTTAGAATTTGGAAATTTTGATAAAGAAAAATTCATTTTTGCCAAGTTACCTTATAATGGTCCCAATTTTTGATAATTTAGCATTAGTTTCATATTTGGGATGCATCAGCTCAAATTAGGTTTTGTGACCTACAATTACATCTATAATCTCCTAATTAAGTAATTAACAGTTAATTAAGTATATTTTAAATCTAAATTCTTAATTTGAATTAAAAAATTATTAACTTTGAGAAAATACAGATAACCTTCCCCGCACTACACTCTCCCAGCATTTGCCCACCGTGAAACCACCACCCTAACCCCCTGCCCAGCCCCCCCCTCGAAACCACCTGCTCAGTCTCCCTCTCCACCCCGAAACCTAGGGGTGTTCATAAAAATCTAATCCAATTGATCCGATACGCGATCCGTTTGATCCGATCCCATAATTCGAGTATCTAGAAATATAGTGTTTCAGATAATTCAGATCAGATATCCAAAAATTTTCGGATCGGATTCGAATCACCATTTTGGCCTTTTTGGATTTCCGAAATATGTTTTAGAAAATCGGATAATTTTCGGATATCCGATAAATATGCGAAAAACTCGATCCGATCAGAAATATCCGCCATTTTTTCACAAAATAAATTTGATTTTAAATTTTTATTCCAAAAAGGATAGGATCGGGTTATTCGAGTATCCGTGTCGAGATTTCGTATATCCGAAAATTCGAATATTCGAAATTTTCGGATCACGCTTTGGATAACCCGGAATGAACACCCTTACCGAAACCAACACCTTTCTAATGACCCTGCACCCAGGACCACCACACATTGCCCCTATTACAGCTCTCTAGCTCGTTTTCCGGTGCTGTTCCATTAGAAATAAACTCGTTCTTCTTCTCTCTCTTCACCTTTCTCACTAACACCATTGTTCTCCCTTCTCTCTCACCAGAGCCACTAACAACAAACACCAATATTCCACCTCGCTAAATCAAAACTAAAAAACCCATTTCTAGGAGGAAATGAGAGTCTAGAGAGAGAAACTCCCGCTTCTCTCTAGTTCGTTTTTTTTTCTTCAGATTTTCGATTCTTCATACCTCAACTTGACTGGAGCCATGACAAAAGGTGTGAAGAAAGGAAAGGGTGGATTGAAGGGAACTCAAAATCAGCAGAAAGGGAAGAACAAGCATCCTAAGACAGGGGATGCGACGAAAATGAAAGATATCAATGAGATGCAAGAAGTTCCAGCTTTGAGTTGGTCATCTGATGAGGAGTTTGATGCTCATTCAGAGGAATCGATTGATCAGATTGTTGCGCGACAAATTGATCAGATTGTTGCGCAGCAAAATCTTGAAGCAGTGCTAGTAGTTAAGGAGAAAGCAGCGGGTTGGATTGAATCTATTAGAACTCCGGCGAGGCCATTTGCTTTCAATCCTTCTCCATTTCCAATGCAGCAACTAACTAGTAACATAAGTATGCCTGAATCTAGTCGACCAGCTAGTTGGCGTAATTCTTTGTTTAATCATTTGAATGAGGAAGGATTAGATTTATTGAAACAACCTGCTGTTAGAACTGAGAATGATATTGTTAGTATTACTATGGATGATGTGCAAAATGAGATTCAATTGTTGTTGTTTGCTATATTTTGGGGGTTAAACCTCCTTTTCGTATGATTGATGGATTTATTAGACATGTGTGGAAGAAGTTTGGTGTTCAAAAAGTATGTGAATGATGGATAATGGAGTGTTTATGGCAGAGCCGGTGCAGCAAAGAGAACATTTGCTCAGGGCTCCAATTTCAAGAGCCCAAATGGTAAATAAAGGTCTAGCAAAAAAAAACGGGCCTACAGTCTGTTAGATGAAGCGCAAAAGTGAGTTAACAAACTCAACGAAGATGAAGGAAAGGAATCAGATTTGGAGAAGAAGATCGAAGGAAATGGGAAACCTAATCTCACCCAATCTTCCCACTTTAAATAATTTGGTCAATCTTATTTTCTCAGTAAACTTCCTTCCCACATCACTTTCTGATTCTTTCCTTATTTCTTCAACTCAAACTTCAGATTTTTTTTGTCATAAATCTCATAAATCCTTCAAAAAACACTTGATTAAGTTGAAAATCGTTCTTATTTTTGCTTCAATACGGATTGAGAGTTAATAATTGCAATTTTTTGAATTGAAGGTAAAGTTCACACCCATTTTTCATAATTCATACTATTTTGAATTTTCTTATATTTGTGTCGATTTTTTTTGTCTAATTTATGTTTATTACTGTCAGATTTTAATATCAATTGGCAATTTAGAAATTGAATTTTTTTTCGTCGAATTTATATTTTTACTGTCGAATGTCTTCATATTTGAATGAAAGGTAAAAAAATTTGTAATTCTTATTTTTGTTTAACCTGAAGGTTGAATGATCCAATCATTATATTTGAAAGCTTGTGAATTTTTTCATTGAGGGGAAGAAAGGACGAGGGTTCAAATATTTGTGCGAAAATAAACGTATTTTAATAACTAGGGGCCTACTTTTGAGTTTTCGCACAGGGCCTCCCAAAATCATTAGACGGCCCTGGTTTATGGTTAGATTTAGATCAAGTGAGGAGAAGGAGAAAGCTCTGGAGACGGGACCTATTTTTTGTGATAGGAAACCTGTTATTGTGAAAAGCTAGCACCCTAATCTTGATATTCATCAAGAAGAATTAAGCTGGTCCCAACTTGGGTTAAGTTGTCTGGATTGCCTTTGAAATATTGGGGGCAAGGTACACTTAATAAGCTGGTTGGGAGTATTGGCAGACCTATTAGAACTAATAAAACAACTGCTCAAAAGGATATTTTTGAAGGAATATGTCCTTAGACAATTTCCGCAATTACTGAATATAAATAGGATTGTATTTATTGAGATAATATAGTTAATTATTTTAGTAACCGTATTTGCTTGCTAGAGAATAAATTACGGTTGGTAGACAAATTGGTTTGGGCTACAACTAATATAATTAATCCTATAAGGTCACACTAAGTAACACCAATTAATAAATAAATTATAAGCCCATAAAGGCTTATAAGGGGCCGGCCACTATTAGGGTGATTAGGGTTTCTCTTAACCTAATCTCTGTCTATTATATATAGATATAATAAGAAGAGAGATGGAACAATTCAGTTAGTCAGTAACTTGACACAAAAGAGAGAAAAAGAAAAACCCTTCTCCCTCTTTAGTCTAGGTGTCTAACCCATCAAAAGCAAGAGAGTGAATAGTTCATACTCTTCCGTTCTAGCAGACGTGGGTATTAATCGGTGTTCGTGGACTAAGTAGAGGAATTACAAGTGTAATTCTTTATCTCTAGTATTCAGATATGTGATAATACTCTGCAGTATTCAAACCCTACATACCTGTTCAAGTCGTGAATAAAAGGTTGTGTATTCTCTACTCTATGTATCGATTCATATATTGTTATGCATGCGATTCTGTTATAGATGTTAGGAAATTGTATCCTGAAATTCCGCTATTCGCATCTATGAATTCCTACAGTGGTATCAGTTTTAGCCTCTTGCATAATTTTATATGATCAAGTTCATAATTTTAATTCAATTCAGGGAGGATTTTTAATATGTGTTAATTTGCAAGATTAATATGTTGATATTAATAAATTGAAAAGCATAAAATTTTAGAATTTTATGTTAAAAATTGCCCAAAAAAATAAATTGTTTTTTGGTTTAGTTTACGGAAATTTAAATCGAATTTTTTTTTGTTTTTTGTTCGACCTAGTTTGGTCGAAATTCTTGCTCCCAAATTCAGCAATTCAACGAGTTTGTTTTGTAAAATAAAATTAGGGCTTTGCTTTGTCTTGATTTCAATTGCAAATTGATATATTTAATTTTGATTTTCGTTGCGAAACAAGGAAGTTTGATTCGAAACAAATTTAAAGCCCTAATTTTGCCCTAAATCGATTGAATTGGGTGTTAAATAGCGATTTAACACTCTAATCTGTTTTGAATGTTAGATTTAATTGATTTGGATTATAAAGCATGAGTTTTTAAGCACAATTATTTCCGAAAATTGTTCGATTTGATTGAAAATAGCCCAGAATTTTCGAAATTAGTTCGAAATTTCTGAGCAAACTACGTGCCTTTTCTGGCCACGCTGGTGGCGCACCTAGCTGCTCTGGCTAGTCGCGCGTCTCCGATGAGACAAACCGGTCGCTGGTGGCTGAAAATCCGGCGAGAGGTTGCGTGGTTGCTTTGCTGGCTGGGTTGCGTTCTTGGCAGGCTGCGGAAGACAGCAGCTGTGCTGCTTTTCGCGGGCCAGCACTGGGATGGGCTGGGCTGCGGGCCGTTCGCCGAGCCTAGCTCAGTCCATCTCAATTTTTTTTTTCTTTGGGCATTTTTTATTAATTTTCAATTATGCAAATTAATATTAATAGAGATTAATATCATATTAAAGTTGTAATTGAATTAAAAGAATGAAAGTTTCCTTATTAGTTATATTCTTAAATTTTTTAAGATGACTAATTTTAAGAAAATTATTAATTCGATTAATATTTCCTAAATATTTTCTAACTTAAAGTTGTTAAGTTTTAAAATTATAATGGAAAGTTTTATTTGCTCATTAATCGTTAATGGAGCAAATAAATTTTGTATTATATTATTGTGTTATTTTTTTGCTTGCATTTTACTTTCTAAATAAATGCGTAAATGTTTTATATATTTTGGAAATATTTATTATTTACCCATTAAACGTTAATGGAGTAAATAAGTTATGATTTATATTATGATAATAATATATTTCTTTCATGGATGCATATAATATGTCTGATATTATATTGCGTCGTTTTTTATTATAATATGTTTGATATTATATTTGCACAATCGTGACTGGTATGGCCCAAACTAGGATAGAAAATACGATCTGTGCATCGTTATGTATTTTTGTAATTAAAATACGATCTGCGTATCGTTTGTATTTTTGTAATTTAAATTCTTTGCTTAGAATAATTTAAATGAAGATCAAGATTGAAGTTCCGTGGAGAATCAAGGATGGAGATCCAAGAAAGTCCCAAGGGAGGATTCATGAAGATTAGATTTTCTAAATTTAGGGGCCATACTAGGATCGCGTTTTAAGTTCTTCTTTGATTGCTTATGCGTTTAATTTCTTTTAAATGCTTGCTCAAGTTTATGTGTGGTTATTTATGTAATGAGTTCACCTTGTAATATAACCAACATAATAAACTTGAGTCCCCAAAGGTGATAATGAGTTTAAATGCTTTTCCAAACAACACCTATAAAGCCTTAGATCATGAGTAATAGGTTCTGCCAAAGCAGGGTGTTGCTCATAATTCCGAGGATAGTAGGGTATGTTTTTTGAAACTTACATGTTAATGTTTGGTTTGACTCAACAAAATCATCAAAAGACAAAGTTTTGGGTTTTGAAGCAATGAGATAGAGTTAATAAAGAGTTATTAACCTGTCTACCAGGAACTATAATTAGTTATAATTAGTAAAATGCTTACTTACCTTAACTACTATATTTTAAAGGCAGGGTCAAAGTCCGTTTAATTATAGTGGGAGAGGATCTTGGTTATTTCTTTATTCAATGGGGATTTTAATTTTGAATAAAGTTTTTGTAGTCAATTATTGTTTAATTGCTGTTTTTTGATAAATATTCATTGAACCTTGCTTTATATTTTGTTGTAGTTATCATGTCTAATTCCAACAACAACAACGCCTCTGCTTTTAATCTGCGTTCTGTACTCGATAAAGATAAACTAAATGCTACCAACTTTCTAGCTTGGGAAATGGCTATGAGAATTGTTCTCAAAGCCGAAGGAAAAGAAAGTGTTCTTGACAATCCACTCCCTGGACCCTTGCCAGCAACTGCAACTATAGCTGAAAGGAGAGCTAAACAAACCTTAGAGGCTAATTCTGTGCAAGTAACATGTTTGATGCTTGCTTGCATGGAACATGATTTTCAAAAACGTTTTAAAGATCTAGATGCCTACACCATAATCCAGCAGCTTAAGACAATGTTTCAAAAAAATGCTAGGATGGAAAGGTTTGAGGCACACTATAAGCTACTAGATTGTAAGTTGGGAAAAGGAAAACCTGTTGGTCAGCATGTGTTTGATATGATCGGACATTTTCAGATCATGGAAAAATTGGGCTTTCCTTACCCAAATGAACTGGCTACTGATATTGTGATCAGGTCCTTGCCTGAAACATTTCAAAACTTTCGTTTGAATTTCTACATGCAAGGAGGGGAGCCTACCTTGGAAGAGTTACATGGTATGCTTGTTCAGGCTGAGAGGAGATTACCTCCTGAACCCGAGCATAAAGATGTTCTGATGGTTAGGAAGGGTAAACAGTTCAAGAAGAAAGGGACTCCTAAAGGGAAGAACAAGGGCAAATCTGTTGCAAATGTGACTCCTAAACCAAAAGCTACTCCTAAGGCTAAAGTAGCAGCACTACATGAGTGCTACCACTGCCACAAGATTGGCCACTGGAAAAGGAACTGTCCCGTTTATCTGGAGGAGAAGAAGAATGGTACTTCGACTTCAGGTATATATGTTATAGAAGTTAATTTAGCTACAACTACTTCTTGGGTATTCGATACTGGTTGTGGTTCTCACATTATTAGTAATGTGCAAGGACTAAGAAGAAGTAGGAGTTTGGGCAAAGGTGAAGTAGATCTCCGAGTGGGCAATGGAGCACGAGTTGCTGCTTTGGCTGTTGGAGATTATAGTTTACATTTGCCGTCTGGTTTAATATTAGAACTCAATAATTGTTATTACGTTCCTGTTATTACCAAAAACATAGTTTCGGTTCCAGTTTTGGATTCTGAAGGTTTTTCATTTAATATTAAGAATAATTGTTGTTCTGCGTATTTGAATGATGTTTTCTATGTTTCTGCTAAATTATCACATGGTTTGTATGTTCTAGACTTACAAAATCATATCTATCACATAGACAGCAAGAAACGAAAAACAAATGATTCAAACCCTACTTACCTATGGCATTGTCGATTAGGCCACATAAGCTCAAAACGCATAGAGAATCTACATAAAGATGGACTTCTCAAATCATTTGACTTTGAATCTTTTGATATATGCGAGTTTTGCTTGATGGGAAAAATGACTAAGTCACCTTTTACTGGCTCAAGTGAAAGGGCCAATGACCTTTTAGCTCTCATACATACTGATGTATGTGGACCTATGAGTACTACGACTAGGGGAGGGTACATTTACTTCATCACTTTTACTGACGATGTAAGTAGATATGGATATGTCTACTTAATAAAGCAAAAGTCAGAATCGTTTGAAAAGTTCAAACAGTTCCAAAATGAAGTGCAAAACCAGCTTGGTAAGAAAATCAAGGCATTGCGATCTGATCGTGGTGGTGAGTATTTGAGCCAAGAATTTGGTAATCATTTGAAAGATTGTGGAATACTTTCACAGTTGACTCCACCAGGAACACCACAATGGAATGGCGTTTCTGAAAGGAGGAATCGGACCCTATTAGATATGGTACGATCCATGATGAGTCTTGCTGATCTCCCCATTTCCTTCTGGGGTTTTGCTCTAGAAACAACCGCATTTACACTCAACAGGGCTCCTTCCAAAGCAGTAGATAAGACTCCATATGCTATATGGACAGGAAATGTTCCTAAGTTGTCTTTTTTGAGAGTTTGGGGATGTGAAGTTTATGTGAAACGTTTGATTTCTGATAAACTTTCACCCAAATCTGACAATTGTTTTTTTGTGGGTTATCCCAAAGAGACCAAGGGGTATTACTTCTACAACCGTAGCGAAAACAAAGTGTTTGTTGCTCGCGATGGTGTCTTCCTTGAAAAAGAATCAGTTTCCAAAAAGACAAGTGGGAGAAATATATATCTCGAAGAAGTTCGAGATGAGCAACAAATGGATGGGGTTAACACCCCATTAGAGGCGGCCCGGCATGAAAATGCTCAGGAGGTGGTGAATCCTATCCACGAACCTCCTACCGTCCCACTTGGATCTAATCCATGCGAAGTTTCTGAGTCTAATGACCGAGATCCTTCTCCTGTTGTTCCCCAACGTAGATCTAGTTGGACCATCATTCCGTCAAGGAAATTTATTGATTTTCTCTTAACTGAAAATTCTGAATTAACGGTTTTAGAAAGTGATGAACCTACTAGCTACAAAGATGCTTTGGAGAGTCAGGACTCCGACAAATGGCTTGAAGCCATGAAATCCGAAATGGAGTCTATGTCTGAAAATCAAGTATGGGACTTGGTTAATTTGCCTGATGGAGTAAAACCCATTAGATGCAAATGGATTTTCAAGTTGAAAACAGACAAAGACGGAAACATTAGTGTTTTCAAAGCTAGGTTAGTGGCAAAAGGTTTCAGACAAGTTCATGGTATAGACTATGACGAAACCTTCTCCCCAGTAGCCATGCTAAAATCCATTAGGATAATCCTTGCGATTGCTGCATTTCATGACTATGAAATATGGCAAATGGATGTCAAAACCGCCTTCTTGAATGGTTTCTTGAAAGAGGATGTGTATATGACGCAACCTCAAGGTTTTGAAGATCCAGAAAATCCAGGGATGGTATGCAAGCTTAAGAAGTCCATTTATGGACTAAAGCAAGCATCCAGGAGTTGGAACCTCAGATTTGACGAGGCAGTCAAAAAGTTTGGTTTCCTCAGAAATGAAGAGGAATCTTGTGTATACAAGAAATTAAGTGGGAGTAGTATAACCTTTCTAGTCTTGTATGTGGATGACATACTTCTTATAGGAAATGACAAAGTCATGCTTGAGTCAGTCAAAGGATGGCTTAAGAATTGTTTCTCTATGAAAGACTTAGGAGAGGCAGAGTACATTTTGGGAATCAAGATTTATAGAGATAGATCTAAAAGGCTTATTGGACTTAGTCAAGAAACTTATATTGATAAGGTTCTTGCTAGGTTCAAGATGGAAAACTCTAAGAGAGGTTTCATTCCCATGCAACACGGCACATCACTTGGCAAGACTCAGTGTCCATCAACACCTGATGAGGTTAAGATAATGAGTAATGTTCCCTATACTTCAGCGATAGGTTCCATTATGTATTCTATGATTTGCACTCGACCAGATGTTGCATATGCTTTGAGTATATGTAGCAGATACCAGGCTAACCCAGGTGACGCACACTGGATGGCTGCAAAGAATATCCTCAAGTACTTACGAAGAACTAAGGATCACTTCTTGGTATATGGTGGAGAAAGAGAGTTGGTTGTTACTGGATACACTGATGCGAGCTTCCAGAGTGACAAAGATGATTTACGATCCCAATCTGGTTTCATTTTTTGTTTTAATGGAGGAGCTGTGAGCTGGAAGAGTTTCAAACAGAGTACCATCGCAGATTCTACAACAGAGGCAGAGTACATTGCAGCAGCCGATGCGGCAAAGGAAGGTGTTTGGATCAAGAAGTTCATTTCAGAACTTAGTGTGGTCCCTAGCATTGAGAATGGTATTGAGTTGTTTTGCGACAACAATGGTGCCATTGCTCAATCGAAGGAACCTAGATCACATCAGAGATCGAAACACGTGCTCAGAAAATTCCATCTTATTCGAGAGATCGTTGGAAGAGAGGATGTAAAAGTAAGCAAGGTTCACACTGATGTGAATGTGGCAGACCCACTTACTAAACCGCTTGCTCAACCTAAGCATGAGAGTCATACTAGGTCTATGGGGCTGAAACATATGGGAGAATGGCTTTAGGTTGTTTACTTCTTGTTTACAATTGTAAAGACCTTCATTATGTTCTGAATATTTATCAATAAAATAAAATGTTTATTTCTTATTTAATCGTTTGGTTTAGCGTTGAATAAAATGTCCAAATAATTTGTGAATTCAAATAGGATTTATCAAAAAAGTTTTGATAATGGAACCCTATAAAGTGAACTGGATCACAACATTATTTAAAAGTCCCTAGTCCAAATCACTAAATTAGACATAAGTGATTTATGTAAAGGCTAGTGTATAATTAATTGATAGCGCAGTTCCATGGGCTATGGAAACATAGAGATGTTTAATTGATTATATGGATGTATATTCGATACATTGTGACTTGACCTAATTAGATTCTAAAAGTAGAATCAAAATATAATATATTTGGTGGATTCCTTAGACATGAGTATGTCATGATTACCACAATATAATTGGTTTAACCTTGACATTGTTAAACGCCGTGCCGTAAAAGGAGGTTATAAAGGCAATGTTCAGGTTAACTAAAAGTTGAGTGGGAGTTATGGTCATACAAGAGTGGATAAGTCCTCCTATCAGATAGGAATGGTGTCTGGGCCTCTTGATGAGCAAGAACTGAAAAATTGCATGGCCATGCGGAATGTGATTAAAGTGTTAATCCTTTATGAGAACAGTTCGAACTCAGCAATCAAGAAACAAAATTTGAGAATGACATTGTGTTATCAAATTTGGCATTAAGAGACTTAAGGAGTTTGACATTGCGTACTTGTCTTACGGACAAGTGGGAGATTGAAGGAATATGTCCTTAGACAATTTCCGCAATTACTGAATATAAATAGGATTGTATTTATTGAGATAATATAGTTAATTATTTTAGTAACCGTATTTGCTTGCTAGAGAATAAATTACGGTTGGTAGACAAATTGGTTTGGGCTACAACTAATATAATTAATCCTATAAGGTCACACTAAGTAACACCAATTAATAAATAAATTATAAGCCCATAAAGGCTTATAAGGGGCAGGCCACTATTAGGGTGATTAGGGTTTCTCTTAACCTAATCTCTGTCTATTATATATAGATATAATAAGAAGAGAGATGGAGCAATTCAGTTAGTCAGTAACTTGACACAAAAGAGAGAAAAAGAAAAACCCTTCTCCCTCTTTAGTCTAGGTGTCTAACCCATCAAAAGCAAGAGAGTGAATAGTTCATACTCTTCCGTTCTAGCAGACGTGGGTATTAATCGGTGTTCGTGGACTAAGTAGAGGAATTACAAGTGTAATTCTTTATCTCTAGTATTCAGATCTGTGATAGTACTCTGCAGTATTCAAACCCTACATACCTGTTCAAGTCGTGAATAAAAGGTTGTGTATTCTCTACTCTATGTATCGATTCATATATTGTTATGCATGCGATTCTGTTATAGATGTTAGGAAATTATTTCCTGAAATTCCGCTATTCGCATCTATGAATTCCTACAATTTTGGCTTCTGCTAGAGTATTAGTTGAGGTTTCAATTGATTAGAGCTTCCCTAACGAGATTGTTTTCCTGAATGAAAAAGGGAATATGTGAGTCAAATTGTTCAATATGAGTGCAAGCCTATCTTTTGTACTGATTGCAAAGGTATAGGCCAGACTATGGAGGAGTGTAGGAAGAAAAGGTATGAAGTGGCTCTGAGGAAGATTAAACCTAAGAGGCAATGGGTTGTTAAGACAAAGCCTCATACTGGGGTAGTTCAAGCTTATAGGGTGGCTCAGGTGGATAAATCAGTGAAGAGAAACTTGGATAATTACTGAACATGATGAGGAGCTAAATGGTGTTGAGTTGCAAGATGTGCATAATGAAACTGAGCTCATTGGGCAGAATGATGAAGTTTTGCCAACTGTGCAAGCTGTAGCTGTGGTAGCTTCTTTAACTTCTCCGATGATAGTTGTAAATGAAGCTAGTGTAGGACAGGATGTGATAAAGGATCCAGATGGATAGTATAAGTTATGGAATGTGAGGGGCTTGAATAGCCCTCACAAGCATGGGGATGTGAGATGGTTATTGAATCAACATTCCCTTGGTTTGTTTGGCTTACTAGAAACTAGGGTCAAGTTTGTGAACTTTCATAAGGTGCTTCCTTATGTTTGTGATAATTGGTGTGTAGCAACTAATTATCAGAGTCATAGGAGTGGGAGAATTTGGTTAATTTGGTTACCTACTAAGTTTCATGTGGATGTTATTGAGGTGTCTGCTCAATTTATTCATATTTTTGCTCATCATAGGGCAATTGATAGGAGATTTTTATGTTACTATGATTTATGGAGCAAATGATCCAGAGTTGAGGAGAGAGTTGCGATAACTTGGCTGATTGGTGGAGATTTTAATAATGTGTTGAATTTGAATGAAAGGATTAGATATGCTATTCCTTTAGATGAGGTGTTGGAATTTAGACAGTGCTTGAGAGATTATGATCTTCATGATGCAGCTATGACATGACCTTTTTACACATGGTCTAATAAGCAAGAAGGAGGGGAAAGGGTGTTTTCCAAGATTGATAGAGTGTGTGTTAATGCTGAGTGGGAGGAGTTGTACAAGGATGTTGTAGTCCATTTTCTTCCTTGAGTCTATTTCTAATCATACTTCTTCTGTGATTAGATTAGCTGGTACTATTGTTAATAAGCCTAAACCTTTTAGGTTTTTTAATATATGGGTTCAGGTTGCTGAATTTCAGGAAGTGGTTAATGCTGCTTGGGTAAGGGTTATGCATGGAGTGGCTATGTTCAAAGTGGTTTCCAACCTAAAAAGTCTTAAAAAAAGATCTGAAAATGCTTAATAAAAGTAGATTCTCTAATATTGAGCGGGCGGCAGAGGAAGTTCTGATGAAGTTGAAGTTGTTGCGAGGCCAAATTCAATTAGATACCTCTAATGCTGATCTATTAGAGAGGAGAACCTGCTTAGGCGGGAATATGAAGAGAAAAATAAGGCTAGTTTGTGTTTTCTGAAACAGAAAGTGAAACTCAACTGGCTTAAAGGGGGAGATGCTAATACAAGTTACTTTCATGCTTGTTTGAAGCAGAGAAGGGCCAAGAATCATATTTATAGATTGAAGAATAGTGAGAGTTGGAGAATGCTTTTTTGCAGTTTTATCAAGGGTTACTTGGTACTACACAAGTTGTTAGAAAGAAGGCCGCTTGCTCAATCATCCAAGAAGGGGCTGTTTTAAATGAGGAGCAGCAGCAAGGCCTTTGTGCTAGATTTACAGGGGAAGATGTCAAACAAGCATTGTTTGATATTGCTAATGATAAGGCTCCTGGTCCTGCTAGTTCTTCAAGAAAGCATGGGGTTGTCAGAGGCAGATCTAGGAATTTTCAGATGGTGGTTCACCAACAATTATCGATTATACATTACAATCAATTTTTTTTATCAAAAGTAGTCCGTAATAAATTTTATTCCAAAAGTAGAAAAAATTTGTTCATATTACACCTACATAAAACTAAAAAATACAACCAAATGTCCACATAGTAGTGCAAACTACAACTAACTAGTACTCAAATAATAGAACACCCATAACAATTCAATCAATCAATTCTCAAGAAAAAGATGAAAACCTAATTATTTTGAAACCTGAAGAATAAGAAAAGGAGGAAGACAAACTTCTGTGAGAAAATATTTGATGCTTGTAAATCAATTGAGCCTAATAACACTTGCCTAAAACAAACAATAAAATTTGCGTTCCTTGTTTCTCTTATTCTTCAAAACAAGAACATAAATGGAGAAAATATAAGACAACCATTTCGGAAAAATGTGAAGCTCATTACGCGATAGAGTGAGTGTAGAAAACAACTTAGCCATTAAACAATACCAAAATTTAATTAAAAACTCATCTGCGCATTTCATCGAACACTTGATATGCATCCTAAATGCCATAAACTGATAACTAATATTAACATTATCGGTCACAATACTTGATGAACATAACAGATTTGAAAACCAAGTAGCACAATTAACAAATTGAATAACCACTGTTCTTAATCCAAAAACAATAATACATTATCTTCAATTTCTAAATTGAAGTAGTATAATATTACTTTAACAAGACAACAAAGATAGTGGTAAATCACCAATAGGAGCTTTGGTTCGCCTGAGTACTTATACTCAATGTTAAACCATCGAAATACGCGAGGAGCGATGGAGAACACGAAAAAAATCGCAAGCTGCAGCGCCGGTGTCCAAACTCCAGTGAGCGGAGTGAGTGAGTGACAGGGAGAAAGGAAGAAGAGATGTGAGAGAAAGGTAGAAGAGAAGAGATGTGAGATGTGACAGAAAAGGAGAAGAGAAGAGATGTGAGAGAAAAAAAGAAGAGATGCAGATGTGACAGAAAGAAATTAAGAAGATGTGAGATGGATTCATGATGCGTCGAAGTTATTCACCAATCTTAGGCGATTTTTGGATGGTTTTGTGTGTCGGTTTGTGTTTAGAGTTCGGGTTTTGGTTTGGTTTGGTGTTAAAGAGATCTAGAGAGTCGTGTCACAAGTTTTGGTGTTTGTCTTGATCGTGCAGCATTCTATCAACTTTCGAAGCATCAAGTGATCTAAGTTCTTAGCGGCAGGTCATTTCGAAGCCTTCCGAAGTCCTTTGAAGCTTCCGAGCCAAGCTCCAAGTCTTCCGACTCCGAGCTCCAAGCATCGAGCCATTGCAGCGGCCAAGCCACCTAAAGGAGGATCTTGCAAGGCTTCTAATTTATTTCTTCCCCCCTCCCCTTTATGCTATAGCTCTTGAGAAAAGGGGGTGGCAGTAGCATGTTGCGAGTTGCGATAGTGGTTGCGGGTCGCGACTTGCCACTCACACCTTGCTACCAGGCACTGCCTCCCACCTCTCTTTTCTTTTATCTTTCCTTCTACGGATGGTTTTTATCATATGTTTTTAGATTGTTTTTATTTGTAGAGAGAGAAGGAGAACAACAGAGTACTTAGGTTCCATTTTTAGGGTTTGAAACACCAACAACTCTTAGAAATCTTTGGTGTAAATCATGTATGTTCTAGCGTAAACTTGTTCTTGGATCCGGTTAGTTGAAGCTTTCAACTCTTGTATGTGATAACTCTTGTTCTTCTCATCTCCCTTGGTTATTTTAAGGTCTCTTAAGCTTATTCCATTGATATTTGCATAATCTTACGAGGAGTACTACTAGTGTAGTTGTGTGAATGATCAAATGCTAGAGTTAAGAGCATGACCGGTTAGTTATCTTCTTAGTTCTTTGGTAGCACACTAGGTGTTTGATGTAATGCTGATTTGTTGCTTCAAGTACTTAGAGAGATTTCACTTATTGCTTGAATGTTAATGCTTCATTATCATTAGCAATCCTATTGTGCCTCGGTTGTAATGCTACTATTGGTTTGAACTTAAATGCTATTTGTTTGAGTTAGGTGATAGTGAGAGGGGGTTTATCCACGCTGATCGTGTTTGTTTAGCCACAATCTAGGAGGTTAGAAGCTTAGACTTCTCAATAGGTGACCAAAAGGGGAGAAATGTTTGTGAGTTCCATGATCGATACCTTTGGCTCTTACTCATCTAATTTTTGCTGATGATTTGATGTTCTTTTGTAAAGAGGATGTTCATTCTGTTGTGTTGCTGAAAAGATCTCTAAAGGCATTTGCTGAAACTTTAGGGTTGGAAGCTAATTCTGAAAAAACAACTATCTATTTTGGTAATGTGCCAGAAGAGTTCGGACTAGAATTATTCAGATGACTGGATTTAGGAGAGGTGAGTTCCCTTTTAGATACTTGGGTGTTCCTATTACATCCAAGAGAATCTCTAGAGCTAATTGTGATTTGTTAGCTGATAAGATTCTGAAAAGAATTATGTTCAGGTGTTCTAGACATTTATCTTATGCAGCTAGGATTGTGTTGGTAAATGTTGTATTGTTGCATCTTCACACTTATTGGGCTCAGATCTTTGTTTTGCTTAAGAGTATCTTGAATAGAATAACTCAAATTTGTTGGGCCTTTCCAAGGGAAGGGAAAATTCATCTAAGTAAGCCTCTTTTGGTTGCTGGGGCTGGGTCTGTTTGCCAAAGAAAAATGGTGGTTTGGGAGTTTGTGATTGTATTTCTTGGAATTTTGCTGCACTTGGTAAGTATGTTTGGCAGGTGGCCTGGCTAGCAAAGCTGATCTTTTATGGATAAAATGGGTCCAACATGTTTATATGAAGGATAGTAATTGGTGGGAGTACACTGCTCCTACTAGTGCTAGTTGGGTGTGGAAAAGGGTTTACAAAGTGAACGAGATGTTCAGAAATGGCTATAATGTAACACCCCGATAATTCTCTCTTTATAAAACATACATTTTTCAAACAAAAGCAGATAATTATCAAGGCATTATCGCCCGTGTGAAAACGTATCGGCTTACTCAGAGTATTGCAGCGGAAAAACATTAAATATACTTTATTAAAATACTTAAAACATAATAATGTCAAACCATAATCCAAACCTCGAAAGCAATTCAAAACCAACTTAAAACATTTAGAATAAATAATCCATAGAACAACTTAATTAAGGTAACGTAAAGGTAGAAAACAAATAAAATAATAAAACGATCTCCCAACAACGCTTCCCAAGTCCCAAATGAGTAATTGAGACGATGCATCATGCCTTCCAAACCTGTAGGCAGATACTCAATTGAAAACTGCTCGCCAATAAAGGGTCATCACAGGATCAATAGGCACAACCATGATCGACACACAGAAAAGCACGTAATCAGCAAAGCTGAGTACATACATAAACATGATACTAGTAAGCAATAGAACATGAATTAATTAATATACTTCAAGACTTCAACTCGTAAAATAATACTTGACTCCACAAGACATACAACATGATAAATATTTAGTAAATTGAATAGACAATGGATCGAGTTGTCCAAGCAAAAACCAGTCTTCAAAAATGAAGGACCGAGTTACGGGCGCGAATCTGTAACCCCTTGACCAACGCTATCGAGGAACCTTTAGATATAAAAATAGGGTACGGTGATCAATCCGACCGCAAGAAAATCCATGGGCTACCACCATGTACTCTAACTCGTACTAGTCTAGAACTTCAAACGTGCACAAGTCTAAAGCTATTGCTATTCACTTCCACTTTAAGTATTAGTAAGTTATATGATGTTGGACTCTAAACAGACAACCAACACATAACATGAATACAACAAATATTCCTCTTTTATCTTAGGATTAAATAAGTGATCAAACATTTCCAATTGACCAAGAATTCCAAGTTTATTTGTTGACTTAAATCAACAATCAAATGTCCAAAGACAAAACATATACAAATTTATTTTTTTGACTTAAATCAACAATCAAATGTCCAGTGATAATAAATATACATACCCTACAAAGCCCTCGGTCTTTGCAAAGTAGTAAAATTATAATAACCAGTGATAATCCAACTTACTCACAAAGTCCTCGGCCTTTGAGAAGTCATAAAATATCCACTAAGGGAAACAATACCAAAATCCATAATCCAATAACATAATAATATTAATCCATATCACATGATGGATCAAAATATAAATACTTCCAAACAACATGCTTGAATCAAACATCCATTCAATCATGTAATAAATCATAAAGGCAATTAACATGCTCAACAACACGTAATTCCAATTTAATAGCTACGTATGAACCATAAAAGGGTTCCCTATACATGATACTATAAAATAATCCTAATCCTTAAGACATGATACTAGTCTAACATATAAGTACTTGCACGTACCTTGTGTAGACAAAGTGAGAGGCCACTTTAGAATTCTAGAAGTCGCCTAAAGTAAATTCTTCGCCTACCAAAATAATAATACAACAATGAATTAATATCCTAATTAATTCACAGCAATAAAAATTATTTTAAAACGCTTCAAAACTCTTTTTAAAATACTTTAAAAACATCAAAGTTCCAACCTTTCACAACCTTTAATATAGTACTCATAAACCTAGGTTTTAAAACCTCAAAAATCATTACTTTAATACTTAAAGCTCACTTTATACCATAATTAATAGATCTAAAATTATACTTTATATTCACAATAAATAAAAACCAGATTTTTAATAACTTTAATAATAAAGTTTTCAACTTTATTATAAAACATATAAAACTCATAAAAATCGCAACTTTAATTTAACAAAACTATATATAATATAATTAGAGGAAAAAGGGATAAGAATTAACCGAAAGGAAAACACGAAAACTGGAAAACAACGAAGGAAACACGCGCTAGGGAGGCGCGTGGGCTGGCGGTGTGGTGGCGCGTGTACAGCATGTGCGGCTGGGCTGTTGTGCGAGGACGAAGAGAAAGAGGGGGAGTAAGTGGTGCTTATGGTGTTGCTGCTACGACACCAAGGCGAGAGGGAAGAGCGGGGCGAGAGGTGTGGAGTGGCTCGCCGGAAAACGAGTGATAGAGGGTGGTGTATGTGTTGGTCGGCGCATGCAAAACGAGGGAAGGAAGAGTGAGCAAGGGGGCGCCGGTTTTGAGGAGAGAGAGGAGAGAAAATAAAAAGTGTACAATTATGGGGTTTGGGGGTATTTATAAGTTTTGCCTAAAACCTATGACACTTATTTTAGCTTAGGTTTGAGCTCAAGTTGATCATGAACTTAAACAAATGGTTTGGGCTCCTCAATCCAACATTTAAAAATCATTTTAAACACGACCCAAACCTTTAAATAAAATATTCGATACTTAAATTCAACCCAATAAATATTAATGACTATTTAAAGTGTTAAACTATCATTTGTCTTTCAATATATTCAATATTTAAATAATTAAATGAAATAAATATGAATGATTATAAATATACTTTAAATATATTTATAAAATTCATAAAATTACGGGGGATTACAGTCTAAAAAGCTACTTCACACAAGATCAGATAGAAATCAGTTGAACTACTATTTAGACTAAAGAAAGCAATATAAAGATGAGAGTTAAACTATGAATTAAAGGTCTAGGGTATTAGTTCGGTCCACCATGC
Organism: Patellifolia procumbens; assembly: GCA_947645195.1. Lineage (NCBI taxonomy): Eukaryota > Viridiplantae > Streptophyta > Magnoliopsida > Caryophyllales > Amaranthaceae > Patellifolia > Patellifolia procumbens. The sequence continues at coordinate 159,625 of CANSGD010001188.1, read as the reverse complement.
TTATACCAATCAAAAGGATCAAACAACTATCTGAACCCAGGTCAAGAATCAATAGATTAGAGCACGTGTTGAGCTTTGGTTAAGACTCAACGCTCATGATTCAACATATGCCGCATGTTCACTAACATAATCAGAATTACTGATGTGTACTAGGCCTCTAAAAGTAGGACGGGTTTGTGCAAACAATTATTAACCTCAAGCAATCAATGAAAGTGCTCAATAACATTAATTGGTTATTAAGAACAAATCACACCATAATCAATCTAATCAAAACCTAGAAACTAATAGCAATTCAAAAGTAATTCATGGTATAAACATGGTTTTCCTCCTTAAATCCCTAGAAATAAGACTACTCATTCATAATAAAATCAACAATAATAAAACTATTATGAAACCCTAATTTATGCATCATAAAACAATTGAATAATAAAACTAAATAATTAAGAAATAACTAAAGAGATTAAGAGAGAGAATAGTACCAATTGACTGAAAGAAATAACCTTTATTAAAATGAATCCAAGGTTCAATCACCTTTAGAATTAATCTAAGTGTTTAATCTAATGAAAAGCTCCTAAATCTAAACTAAACAAAGCAAGAAATAATATGAATCCAAGATGTCTCTATAATAATGAAGTTTAGCTATTTATAATAGCCCATAAAAACTAACTAAAAATGCAATTAAAAGATAGAATTTCAGTTCCGCGTGCTCGGCACCCAATCGGGCAAACATTGCCATATGGCATCGGGTCAACACAAATTTGGGCCAAACTTCATTTCCTTCCCAAAAGGGCAGCAACAACCAAAGTGAATAATTGGGCCTTGCGTCTCCTTCCTTTGCAAATAACGTGTCAGCAGCAAGCAACTAGACTTGTGGGCCTCACCCAATGGGGTCCACAGTGCCCGACTAGATCGAGTGAGGGATTCTTGGCCCAGATCATTCCCTTTGGCGTACACATAAAAAGCAACAACGAAATGAGACTTTAGCATGGGCCCACCCCATCGGGCCTTAATTGCCCGAGCCCATCGGGTAGAGCCAAATCCACCGTCTCGTTTTCTTCATAATTCACGCAACAAACAACTTGGGATTCTCACCCAATCGGGTCGGGGAAGGACTGCCCGATCAGGCCCGCAACCCAAACAGAGCACGGGTCTTATTCTGCCCGATCAGGCCTTATTCTGCCCTATCAGAGCACGGGTCAACTCCTTATAGCTTTTTAACATTCAATTCTTTACGTTTAGAGGTCTCGGAACCTCGCAAACCATCTATAAAGCACGTAAACACTTCTATGTGCCTTGTAACAACTCGTAAAGGCGTGGTTGCTTGCAAAATGCTCAGAAATAAGGGGAAAACTCCCTAAACCTTGCAATTCAACATTAAACAACAAACCACAACTCTATAGAGTAGTTAGCACAAAATAGCTCCAAAGAACTCAAATGACGCACGATTTAGCACATAAATAAGGGGAAAAATCTATATAAATACATGATATCAAACTTCCCCAAGCTAAACCTTTGCTTGTCCTCAAGCAAATAGAACATGATCATGGAATAAATTGCCTCACCCCATAGATAAAACATTCAAAGCTCAAAATCGTTATCAAGACTAAGAATCATTCAAGCATGAAAAATTCAAGTCTAGCTATTCAAATCCATCCAACTACCAATCATCCAAGCAAACCATCAAATTCAACTCATTTACAAGGCATACAAATCCTGAAAAGGTCCTAACAAAGGTGTTATTCCTCTCAATTTTGTGGCCGACAAAGAATATGCCCGAACATTCACCAACCCGACCATAAATGCCCTTCCCATTCACACTCTCATGTGTTTAAAAAGGTTAAATGACGCTCATCCTAGCCAAGTCGACTCAATTAGCAGACACACTCTTTAACTTTGACAAACTGACTCGAAATTAATCCAATAAACAATGTAAACACAAGCTCAAGAGGACTTTATAGGGTTGCAATGTGGATTAGGCAAGAGGTAGGGGATATTTTTAGGAAATGTAGTGGAAAAACCGAGAATGAGGGAGGAAAAGTCACTCAAACAAGGCCGGAGATGGCCGAAACAACTCCCAAAACACCATATAACCGCAAAATACATCCCAACTCATATGAAACAATGGAAACTCATAACAAACCCAATTTTCAAGCAAAGTAGCAAATTTTTTCTTTATAAACTACATGAATGAAGGAACTTGAACTCTTTTGAACTTTTATTTCTTTTTCTTTCATTTTACGAACCAAACATTCACACAACTCTAACTTTGCCTTTTTCTTTTCTTTTTCTCACACTTGGAACCACATCAAATACACAAATCATTCCCAAAACCGAACCGAACCAAACCATAAAACCAATCTCATAACTCAACCAACAAACGCTTCCCCAAGCTAGGTGACACGGTCGTTGCACGTGCCAAATTAATAAACCTAACTTAGCCTAATTTAGGGTAAGAAAGGGTCGAATCCACGAGGAAGCAAGGATTAAACAAGGTTTGAAGGCGATCTAGCGAGCTAAGCCTATTTTTGGGTGGTTTTTGAAACTAATGATTAACTAAGAAATAGTGAACGAATTAGCTAACGCTTAAACTAAATGATTGTGTTTAACTATAACAGGAAGACACTAGGGGTAGGGGAATCACTATTTAACCATTAGCTAACCTATTTGTCAAGCCAAGGGGATTCATTAGAGTCAACTAAGGGACTAAGTCACTCATATGTTTGCTAATTACTCTCTCGAGCTAATTAGGAGGACTTAATCAACCAATTTTACCTATTCTCATGGTGAAATCAATCAATCAAGTATTTCCACAACTCATAGCGATTCAATTAAGGTACTAGGAAGCCAATCACCTGTTCTCATGGTGAAGTCAACCTATTGACTAGCCTAAGGTCCATCAAAAGCTTCATCTCTCAATCCTTCACTTTTGATCCCCAAATCAAGTTCAAGTGGTGATCAAGCAATTAAACAAGCAAATAAATAGGCTAGACAACCTAATTTCACCTAAGTCTAACCCCCCAAGCTTGAATTTTAAGGTTAACTCATGATCACCTGGGTCATCCCCTTCCCCTAGCTAAGGAACTACTCTCTAGCCATGAAAAAGGTAAAATAAAAGGCTTCAAACAACATGTGTGATTCAACAATGGTGAAAATCAACATAAATGAGCTAATCATCAACTAATCACTACTAATCAAATGCTAAACAAAATAAAGCAAGTAATAAAGCAAATAAAGAGAAGAGTAAGAAGAAATACTCAAAGATAGATGAAAATCAATTACCAAACTCCATTGAAATAGCTTTCAAAGCTTCAATTCACAATTCAAGATCTACTTTATCTCTCTAACCTCTACTTCTCTCTCTAATTAAGCTAATTAAAAGTTCAGAAATTAAAAGCGTAGTATTAAGATTATTACAAAATTGGTTTTATACCCCATAGAAATAAGGGCAAAACCGTAAAAGACGAAACAAAAATAGGGAGGCTGGCCCTGGAGCGCCCGCTCCTTGCAATATGGAGCGCCCGCTCCTGGCACGCTCCTGGGTCGCTCCAAGCCACTGTCATCATGTCTTCGTTTCTTGACATATGGAGCGTCCGCTCCCCTGTTTGGAGCCTCTTTCTTGTTTGTATATCTTCAAAACACTCCAAGCAAACATTAGATGAGGGAGGGGGGTATGCATATGCAAATGAAATGACATATATGCACCCTAACTATATGCAAAAGAACTAAACTAAATGTTGTTAGTCTAGTATGAGCACTAGATCAACTACAAGAGGGGGGGTGAATTGTAGTTGTGGGGATTTTAGACACTTTTTGCGGAATATAAAAACTCTTAGATAAACAAAAGAGAATAAGCTAAAAAGAATAGGAACAAAGAGTAGGAACACGGAGAGATACTTTTAACAAGGTTCTCTTCCAAAATTCTCTAGGAAGAAACCCTGCCTTCTCTTATTTATAATAGCATTTACAACTCAATACAACCTATTATAAATCACTTCTCACTCTGTTCCTCTAGGAACTTGACCCTGTTCCTCTAGGAACTTGACCTTGTTCCTGTTCCTCTAGGAACTTGACCTTGTTCCTGTTCCTCTAGGAACTTGTTCCCAGTCACCTTGTTCCCCCTGAACACGTGACTTTCTTACTCGACTTCACTCGAAGTCTTCTCACTTGACTTCACTCGAAGTCTTATCTTTCTCTTTCTCTTTCTCTCTTGATTACACAAGTTTCTCTCTTAAATTTCTCTCACCCAACACTAAAAAACGAATACAATATATTTGCTATGAAGAGAAGTAAATAGAATGAAAACTTTCTAAATATATGTGAACATTAAATTCTGGAAAGTCTTAGTCTTCATTCTGTGCAGCCTTCACATTATTTATAGGAGTTTAAACAACCTCCTATTCTTGCACTTCAAGGTAGTTATGGCTGCTTAATTGTAGGCCATGATCTCCATGTTTGTAGCCATTATTCCCACGAAGCTTGCCCACTAAGTCCATGTCTTAGTCAGCCACAATCTCCACTAAATCAGCATGTAGTTAGCTTGTTGACTGCTGAATACTTGGTGGTTAGTTAGACCTCCTAGATTCCAGGAACTAACTGACCAGTCAGTTTTTGGTTGTTCCTAGAAACCAGGAACTGCTAACAGAATTAGTTGCTGAGTAAGTCTTGGTTGTTACACGCTCCTTATAATCAGCAAGTTGTTGCTAAGTTGTTACATACTCAGTTAACACTTCCTCCACAATCGTAGCATGCTGTTGGTAGTGGTCATAGTCGGTTGCTGCACTTCCTAGATTGTAGTAACTGACTTAGTAGTCAGTCAACTGACTTCTTGGATTCTAGGAACTGACTTCCTAGATTCTAGGAACAGGCTGGCTGGGCAGTTTTCTTCTTCAAGCGCATGGACATAGTGTTTGTTACACTAGATTTGACTCGTTCAAATCTGCATAAACACATTAAGAAATACTCCATCTAATATCATGGAATTTTATTTTATTTAAAATAATATTCCATGTAATTAAGTTAATTCAAAGCAAATAATATTATATCTATTTGAGTGCTTAATAATTAATTTAAAATAACTTGACTAGGTTAAACTCATAACCTTTTCTCCACAAGTCATAATTAAAGTATTTATTTCCATAAGTCATAAAATAAATAAAGAACGGATAAATATAGAATTAAATCCTAAATAAAATCTAAGTCTACGAAATAAACCTAAGTTCAAAACACATTATCTATTTGAGTGAATATAATAATTAATTTAAATAACTTGATTAGGTTAAACTCTTAACCATTTCTCCACAAGTTAAAATTAAACTAATTATTAATCCAACACATGAAATGATAAAAACGATTTATATACATTTTACTATAAAGTCCAATAACATTATTTGTCATCATTAAAACAGTGAATACAACAAATGGTAAACATGAGATTATAAGAAATGATGAAAAAGGGAAAGAAAAGGAAACGAAATGGCCTAAAATGCATCTAAATGCCCTAAAATTAAATGCAAATAAGTGAACCTAAAGTCCGCTTATCACTAGGCTTGAAAATTGTATCGAAATAAAGGCCATGAGCTCATAATAAGGGTTTTAGTAACACGAAATAGGTGATTACAGCGGGGCTAAGGAGGATGAAAGTATATCAAAAATTCACTCTGAGGCTCAAGAATCATACAAAAGAACGCCTCTATCACAGCAAATGCTACAAGTCATCGAACATTAGACAAGTAAGAAGTCAAAGTCAAGATCAATCCACTAAAGAGGAACTAACACACAAAAACAGACTGGATAATCATATGAATCTAATAGGCTACAAAGAGTCCTCACAGCCTAACCAATTCAGGCATGAAACACAAAGTAGTGTGTAATAATCAAAATTTGCTCGAAATCATAGCAATCAAACATCAAATCATAGCCTCAAGATCACAAAAGGCCAGCTATCCAGGAAACAGAGTCAAATCATATTCAATAAGAGCACAACAAGAGGCACAAGGAGACAACTAAACCAGTCATGTGAACCATATTTTTTTATTTTTTCAGCATTTTTCGAAAGCAATAAATCTATCCTAAAAATTAGTAAAAGAGATAGAGAATACAAAAAGTAATCCTCCTCCAGGCTGAACTTGGCAATGTCCTCATTGCCAAAAGGTGAAGAAAGGACGATGCTAAGGGAAAAAAACGTTAGTGTTTTCTCACTCTCTGTCACTCTCAAAAAATAAAATAAAAAGAAAAGGAAAAAGGGGGACTTACGGGTTGCGTTCCGCATAACGCTGGTTTATAAAGGTCCCGCACGACCATAATACCTCCATGTCTCAAAGTGGAGGGGATATCAAACATCTTCCTTCTCCAAATGTTCTTGATCATACCTCCAGACTGTGAGGTAATTTTAGGTGTAGTTTGAACCTTCTCTACACCCACCTCATATGAAATATCAACCGTACAACAAGTTTGTTCAAGCATAGATGCCTTAACAACATTGGTTAGTTTAAAGATCACTTTATCATCACCAACACTCAAAGTTAAAGACCCAGACTTAACATCAATAACAACATTAACATTACACAAAAACGGTCTACCCAGAATAATGAGAATCTGGGCATCCTCATCCATATCAAGCACCACAAAATCAACAGGCATGTAGAATTTCCCGACCGTAACAGGAACATCCTCTAAAACACCCAGGGGTATTTTATAGAACGATCAGGTCATCTGTAAAGTGATTTATGTGCATTTAAGTGCTCCCATAATCAGTTTCTTATAAACAAACAAAGGCATAACAGACATAGAAGCACCTAAATCACACAAAGCTTTATCAATAAAAATAGGTCCAAGATGGCAGGGAATAGAAAAACTACCAGGATCTTTCAACTTAGGTGGGGTTTTATTGTATATTAAGGCACTACACTCTGTAGTAAGAGCGACACAATCTACCCCACCAAAGTCTCTTTTCTTAGTGATCATGTCTTTCAGAAATTTGGCATACATAGGGACTTGAGTAATTAAATCAGTGAATGGAATCGTTATCTCAAGGTTCTTGACCATGGCCAAGAACTTACCAAATTGTTGATTGACCTTTGATTGTCGGATCCTGTGAGGAAAATGTACCCTTGGTGTGAAAGGCGCTTCATAAACCTTCTCCTTTTTCTTCCCTGTCTATTCAGCTTCCTCAAATAATTCAACCTCAGACGTCGAACTCTTCCCTTTTCCTTCCACTACCACCTTCTTCCCCTTAGTCTGGGCAGCATCATCAATGGGCAATGGAGGAGCGTCGTAAGCAATGCCACTACAAAGAGTGATGGCATTCACGTGCTCCCTCTGAATGGGTTGCCAGGGCAATTGTCCCTGCTGCCTCTAAGCATTGTTTCCTGCCAATTGGGCAATCTGAGTCTCGAGAAGTTTGATGTGCTTCTCTTGAGCTCTTTGTGCCTCCTTATTAGCTTTATGTATAGCCAACATATGCTTTTCTTGAGCTCTTTGTGCCTCCTCATTAGTTTTCTGCATAGCCAGCATCAGCTTCATCAATTCAGATGTGGTAGGCTCTTGTTGGGTTATCTGTGAAGGTGGGGTTTGAAATTTTTGTGGGGGTTAAAAGTTATTAGGGTGATGGAAGTTTTGTGGCAGAGGTCTTTTGAAACCAGGGGGTTTTGGTAGAATGATGATTTGGGGTGGTTTTGTGGTGGGGGTTGAAAGTATTGTTGATTTTGGTAGTTATGTGGAGGGGGAAGTTTTGTGGTCTCTGTTGGAAGGCATTCACCTGTTCCATCTGATGTTGAGTGAACTGACTATCGTGTCCAAAATGACCCTAAACACCACATGCCTCGCAGTAAGATGAGGTAATGGGTGCAATAGCAGACATAGCATTAATGCTCAAAGGAGGGAGTGTTGAGGTAGAGGATCTCAAGGTGTCAAACTTCATATTCAGTTTCGCCACTTGCGAAGTCAGCAATGCAAGGGCATCTACCTCCAATACCTTCTTTGTAAGGCTTCGGGAAGTGGAATGTTCATTGGCTGCAACGTTTGACAAGAAACCATAGCCTACATACATTTCCTTATCTAGAAAAACTCCTCCCGCAGACGAGTCAACAATACTCTTCGTCTGAGACTGCAGACCATTATAGAATGTTTCCGTCAAGAACCATTTTACATGTTGTTATGTGGACACTCTCTCTGTAAACCTCTGAACCTAGCACACGCTTCTCGAAGTGTTTCATCAGGCTCTTGGGAAAACGTTGCTAGTTTGTTTCTGATTTCTGCTGTCTTTGTAGGTGGATAATACTCTCTAAGGAAAGCAGCAGAAATTTCACTCCATTCAGTTTCTTTCATGTCGTTCAGCCACTTCTGTGCTCTATATCTCAATGAAAACTTGAACAACATGACTTTCAACTGGTTTGGAGTGACGTTGGCATGTTTGACGGTTCGACAAAGCTGTTAAAACCGCTGTAGAAGATTTGCCGGGTCTTTAGTAGGATGGCCACCAAACTGATCTTGCTGAACCATGTTGATGAGTCTGGGCTTAATTTCAAAGTTTGCTGCAGCGATGGTGGGCATAGTAGGTCCAATGGAAAGACCATCTGGGTTGGGCACCCCATATTACTTCAGTGATTTCGACTGAACTGAACTCGAGGTGTCTTATCCAGAGGTGTTTAGCTGAACATAATGCTTTTCTTTCTGAACTTCTTTCGAAGTTGCATGAGTGTCTTTGTCAAATCAGGATCCTCAGGAATGGGGGTACCTCTTCTTCAAGACCTGGGCATACAAAACAAACCAAAAGAAGCAGTAAAAAGTACCTTAATTGGAACAATGAAGTTCCAATGAGGTAAAAAGAAGTAAACCAAATAACCAAATAAAAACTTAGAAAACTAGCCGTCTCCCCGGCAACGGCGCCAAAATTTGATAGGCTAAAATCATATACCTAATCAAAGATAATCCTAAGTCCTCTAACAACAGTAGTCAAGGGAAGTAGGGTCGAATCCACAGAGAGACAGAGTTTCTAAGTTAATATCCATCTAAACATCTACTTCAGACAAGCTTAGATAGAAATCAGCTGAACTACTATATAGACTAAAGAAAGCAATATAAAGATGAGAGTTAAACTATGAATTAAAGGTCTAGGGTATTAGTTCGGTCCACCATGCTTATACCAATCAAAAGGATCAAACAACTATCAGAACCTAGGTTCAGAATCGATAGATTAGAGCACGTGTTGAGCTATGGTTAAGACTCAACACTCATAATTAAACATATGCCGCATGTTCACTAACATAATCAGAATTACTAATGTGTACTAGGCCTCTAAAAGTAGGACGAATCTGTGCAAACAATTATTAACCTCAAACAATCAATGAAAGTGCGCAATAACATTAATTAGTCATTAAGAACAAATCACTCCATAATCAATCTAATCAAAACCTAGAAACTCATAGAAATTCAAAAGTAATTCATGGTATAAACATGGTTTTCCTCCCTAAATCCCTAGAAATAAGACTACTCACTCATAATTGAATCATCAATAATAAAACTATTATGAAACCCTAATTTATGCATCACAAAACAATTGAATAATCAAACTAAACAATTAAGAAATAACTAAAGAGATTAAGAGAGTGAATAGTACCAATTGACTGAAAGAAATAACCTTTATTGAAATGATCCAAGGTTCAATCACCTTTAGAATTAATCTAAGTGTTTAATCTAATGAAAAACTCCTAAATCTAAACTAAACAAAGCAAGAAATAATATGAATCCAAGATGTCTCTATAATAATGAAGTTTAGCTATTTATAATAGCCCCTAAAAACTAACTAATAACGCAATTAAAACATAGAATTTCAGCTCCGCGTGCTCGGTACCCTATTGGGCAAACATTGCCATATGGCATCGGGTCAACACAAATTTGGGCCAAACTTCGTTTCCTTCTCAAAAAGGGCAGCAACAGCCAAAGTGAATAATTGTGCCTGCCCGATCAGGTCCACATGAGTTGGGCCAGCTTGCGTCTCCTTCCTTTGCAAATAACGTGTCAGCAGCAAGCAACTAGACTTGTGGGCCTCACCCAATGGGGTCCACAGTGCCCGACTGGATCGGGTGAGGGCTTCTTGGCCCAGATCATTCACTTTGACGTACGCACAAAAAGCAGCAACGAAATGAGACTTTGGCATGGGCCCACCCTTGGCCGAGCCCATTGGGTAGAGCCAATCCACCAGCTTGTTTCTTCATAATTCACGCAACAAACAACTTGGGATTCTCACCCGATCAGGTCGGGCAAGGGCTGCCCGATCAGGCCCACAACCGTAACACCCGATGCAATAAATCTTCGCCTGATCGGGCCTTATTTTGCCCGATCAGAGCACGGTTAACTCCTTATTGGCTTTTTGACATTCAATTCTTTACGTTTAGAGGTCTTGGGACCTCGTAAACCATCTATAAAGCTCGTAACCACTTCTACGTGCCTCGTAACAACTCGTAAAGGTGCAGTTGCTTCCAAATAGCTCGAAAATAAGGGGAAAACTCCCTAAATCCTGCAATTCAACATAAAATAACAAAACTATAACTCTATAGAGTAATTAGCACAAAATAGCTCCGAAGAGCTCAAACGACGCACGATTTAGCTCATATATATATATAAGGGGAAAAACTTTATATAAATACATGATATCAATGGTGTGTTGTTCTTGTTTTGTTTAGGTTGTGCTGTTGGTAGTAAGCTTCTTTGGTTGGTTTGTAACTTTGACATTTGCACTTTTTGGTAATATATTTCTTACATTTTACCATAAAAAAATAAAATTCTACATCTCTTTCTATAGATTCAACCATAATCACTTTCACTCTTAACAATAATCTTTTTCACTCTTATAGATATGGAGTTCAACAACAACAACAACAACCACAAATGGTCACAAATTTGACGAAAAAGAAAGATATGACGGTATTAGTGGTGAGTTTCAAGCGTTAGTTGAGGATGAAGGTGAGTGGTTGTGGTGTGTTTCGACGAAGGGGTGTTGGGTTGTCCCTTTTTTGGTTGAGGTGGATTGTGGGTGGGAAATGGTGGTGGTTCGTTTTTGGTTGATTTGGGTTGTGGGTGGAAAATGGTGGTGGTTCAAAATAAGAAAGAGATGATGGTGAGTTTCGGGGGTGTTTGAGGGTGAATGTGATGGTTGTGGTAAAGGTGGATGTCGGCGTTGGTCTAACAATTGTCATGAGGCCGGTTGAAAGTAATGATTTTGCACAAGTCAAACAGGGTACAACTTGAAGCGACAGAATCTGAGCAGATATATCTCAAAGGTGGGATTATTGTTAAAATATCAAAAGTTGGGAACATTATGGGAAGGCAAACAAAGTTGCGATTTTTCTCATCAATGTTTCCATAATATTTTAGCAATCTTTTTAATGTAAGTTGGAATTTGAATAATTACAGAATAAGTGAAATTTGTAGGGAGTAAGGCTTGGGGTACACAATCTAACCATATGATCCTAGATAGACCATGGTATTTCTGTATGAAACTGTAATGATGCTTAACTCAACCCTTGGATCCTAAGTTCAAGGCTTAAGTGAGAGAGGAAAACTTGGGTATGAAGTGTGTATGAACTTGGACGTACCATGTCCGATGCATAGACATGAGTATTTATAGTGGGAATTTAGACATACTTTGACCAAGGTTTCTCTTGGAACTTTGAGCCTCTTTGGTTGACATGGGTTTGCTTAATGAAGCTCTTGGCCCGTCTCACATAATGGGCTCTAATTGCCACCTGCTCCTTTGGAGGAGTCTGCTTGGATACCCAGCAGGCTCTACATTTTTCTACCATATAATTTGCCTCAAGAAGTGCTTTCGCTTGATGAGACTTGGATGGGATGTCAGTCAAGCATCTTTGACTTTCTTTCTTCCTTCCTTATTGGTTTTTTTCCCTGTCCATTAAGATGGGAGCGTGTCTAGCACGCGTCATTAATTCAAATTGAATTAATGACAATTTTATTTCTTCAATGAGTTAATGATGAATTTTGGATGCCTCAATCTCTTTGATTTTTCATTCCCCCTTTGCATATAAGTTTCAAGTTTAAACCCATTTGAAAACTTTCATCTTCATTTCTGTCTTCCATGGCATCTTAGAATTCTTCTACGTTCTCTTCGTCAATTCCCGGGTAATATTGTGCTTGAATCTTCATTTTCTCTCTTTGTTGTTCGTATGTGGAGGTGTAACAGCCCGGATTCCCCGACCTAACTCCTTATATGAGATTAGGCACAACGGAAAAAATCAACCTAGCTAATACAGACTATTACCATCACACTCACCGAACTAAATCGGGGAGTATGGAACTCAAAACCTAACTCTATTCAAATAAATATTTATTATAGTAGATAGAGATAACTTTACAACATTGGAGTGAGATAAACTATTATTACATTGACATCCTCGGCTTGACTCACACAACACAATCATAAGATATCCTATAACTCTTCATAGCTTTGGAACCTCAACCAAGGACCTCCACGTCTTTAACCTTTAATATGTCAAGATTCTGTCACCCACCAATTGACAAGCTGTAGAAATGACAAAAAAACATTTGACACACACCTCAGCAACACACTGAGTACTAAACCTGTAAAACATGCTTTGGTGTGCGGATTATGCTAATTACTGTGTCGGTGGACGCCATCCTCCCAATGTAATAGCCCGACTTTTTATTAAGCCTTCAACCTAACTCTATTCATGCGTGTGATTAGTGATGAGAAAGTTACAAAATATGTGTTATGATATGGGTTGTGTTAGTAACTTGAAAGTTACTAAGTAAAGAATGTGTTATGGTTAATATATGACCAATTTGTGTACATGAGTACAAGTAAACATGCGTGTGTGTGATTTGATATCAAAAGATGTGTAAGTATGTGTTATGATTTAATTATAATTAGTAACTTAAAGGTTACTAAGTATAGAGATATGTAAAGTTATGAATAAGTTATAAGTAAGTATGATTATGTATGTGAATATGTATATGTATACACATATATGTATATAATTTAAGCGTATAAGTATATTGATGATAGTATATTTGTGATTAAATGTTCTCTCACTTAGAATTGTGATTTAAGGTCTTATACTCCATTATATAACTTTTCCATATTTAGAGAAGTACAAAGGAACTGGGAAAACTATGTAGCTTACTAATTTTGGTATGGATTAAGGTGTATTGCATATTTTTGGGCCAAACAAGTGTGTAATTAATCTTTGGGATGTGACCAATACTACTTGGGTCTAGTTAGGGTCAATAGGTAACCCAAAAGGGGGAGAAATTAGGCCCCAAATGAATGGTACACTGAAAACAGCTGAACAGCCACAACCATATAGATGACCAACTTACCGTTACTAAGAGGAGCAAAAATGGAAATTTAAAGTCATTCAACTTAAGTAGACATACTGAGCGAACTCTTGCCCAAAACTCATCTTCATCCCTCGAGAAACAAAGAAAACCCAGAAGTCCAAAGTTACCTTCTCCTACTCGCCTGGATAGCAACAAAAGGTGAGTTTTTTTCCATTTTTCTCATTCTTTCACTCATTATTTCCAACATATAAAATCACATTTGGAGTACTTGTATCCTAATGCATATTGGGGAATATTTGTATCATGAAGAAAGACATTCAAAGAAAGTTAAACTCACCCACAAAAATCAGCCAAGGTAATGAGTAAGAACAAAAACTTCAATTTAAGGTTTATCTCTAAGTTTTAGATTACTATCTTACCCATATTTTGATGATTAAACTTTGAGGATGGTTAGAAGAAATCAGAGGAGTTGGTTTAAAGCTTGGAGAATATTATTAAGAGCCTTTTTGATCACTCATTCAAGGTACACCAGAAAATACGTTTTCTAGTGAAAGAAATTAAAGAACTTTCATTGAAAAGTTATGAACTTGTTTCCAAATCTTTTGATTTGAGTATATGCATGTGGGATTATAATCTGAGTTTGGAGTGTATAAAGAGTTAGTATTGATTGCATGCAATGTGATCTTGAGTAAGCATGATTTAAAGAAGTGATTGGACATGACTAGTGTGATTATCTTACTTTAAACCATCATATTTTGAACTTCAGTAAATTTGAGAAGTTTATCTCCTCAAGCTACCTTTGTGATGATGATATATATTATGGAAATTTGAGTATTTACATATATTAAACCTTATTAAGTTTGGATATAAGCATGTTGTTGTTCAATTATAGTGTTTTCCATGTTTATGGAAAAATTGACGATTTTTGATGTTAATTACTTTTAAATTAGTTAGACCTTTGATAAAATCTTATAAAAATAATTTTGAGAATTTTAAAATCAATATCAATGATAATATAATTTTCAAATATTTTTAGAATTTAATTGTATAAGTAAATAAATTATTTACTTGTGAATTGAGGAAATGGTTATTTGAGTACTCATAATGAGGTTCTTGAGAACTTTGGAATGTAAAAATCAATATTATGATTTATAAACTTTGACCTTAAAGATAGTAAGTATGTCCATAAAGGGCTTTTTAGTTTTGAAGTATTTGATTATTTAAAAGTTATATTGCTTCAATTACAACCTATTTGCGGCTTTGTGATTACGAGGTTTTCCTTTGTATACTCATTAGGCTTAACTTGAAATTGTGATCATAAGAATTGTAGATAAGTACATATATATGTTTTAAAGTATTTTTTTAGCATGAGTTTTGTTACATTGATTCACGAATAAAGATCACATACTCTTACTTTAAGTTACATTACTAGTATGATAATTTTAATTATTAATTATGGAAATATCATGAGTTGATTTACTCATTTATGAAAGTATAATTTCTAAAAATCTTGCAAGCGAAAATAATACGGGATGGGTGACGGCCTACCAATGTGGGAGTTAGTGGTAACACTACTCCAATGTGTGTTCTCCCTGAGTTTTGTGAAATTTGAAAAAGCTATATTGGTATTATATAGGAATATCTTAAGCATATTGCTTATATAATTTTATAAGATTATGTGGTCAATGAGACCCTTGTGTAAATGCATATTGGCGTATTTGTGAATTTGAGAAAGTTATTTTGAGTATTACCTTGGAATATCTTAAGCATATTTCTCATACAATTTATAAGATCATGTGGTCTATGAGACATTTATGTAAACGTATATTGACGTGTTTGTAAACTTAAGACAGTTAATTTGCGTATAATAGTGTATTTTTGAAAAGTGAATACAAGCTTTCAAAGCCATACATGAGTTTATGGTACAATTGTGAAACTTCAAACAATTAAGGAGCTTTGATGTGTTATACGTATATATTTATATATGAGTTAAAATAATATATATGTATTCGTATATGAGATGATATAATCTATATGTATTCGTATATGAGTTGAAATAATCTTAAGTTGAATGTACGCTTTACGTAGTAAGTTATTTTCAGTCACCATAAGTATTCACGCTTCCGTCCTATGTTATATGAAGCTATTTGAAGATGCTTGTTAGTTGTATTCGATCGCGAGGACGAATTTTGTATACTAATATCGTATTTTGAGCTTCTACTTACTTTAGAAAGGGGTCAACGCACTTAGTGACAGCCGATCATTAATTCGGATTATGATAATCAGATTTTATTATGTCTTTATTGAGCTGCTAATGGTCGGGCTGTTACACCCGGTCTTACCTATCAGCAAAGGAAAACGTTTGTCATGATGCTATAAGGATATTTTGGTAGGATCCACTGTTATACAAAAAATGTTGTGATGGAATTTTCCGTAGTTATGTCACAGACTTGGAAATTGAGGGAGTTGTTAAGCACTATCAGTAGTATGCCCTCTAGTGGTCATCTAGTTTCCCAATACATTGCAATAGAATACCGCAGAGTGGTTTCTAATTGGCCTATAGTTTTTAGGGATGCCCATGTCTTTTGGGTGTCTTGTGATGTGTGTCATAGGTCGGGTAATATTTTGAAGAGGCAAGAGATGTCACAGGTCGGAATCTTAGATGTAGAACCTTTTAATGTATGGGATATTTATTTCATGGGACCTTTACCCACCTTTTGTGGGAATAGGTACATTCTAGTAGGTGTCGACTATGTGACCAATTGGGTAGAGGCAATAGCATCGCAAACTAATTACTAAAAGGTGGTGATGAAGATGTTTAAAAAGATTATATTTCCCTATTTTGGTGTTCTTAGAGTTGTCATTAGTGATGGAAGTTCTCATTTTCACAAGAGTACCTTTAAGTCCTTACTTAATAAACATGGGGTTGCACGCAAAGTCAGACTCGCCTAGCACCCCCAGACTAGTGGCCAAGTTAAAGTATCTAATAGGAAAATAAAAAGAATTTTCGGAAAAATGGTCACTAAAATTAGAAAGGATTGGTCTCTTAACCTCGATGATACTCATTGGGCCCTACACACTACTTTTAAGACTCCACTAGGGACAACCCCGTATCAAATGGCTTATGGCAAAGCTTGCCATTTGCCGTTTGCCATTTGAGATGGAGTATCTATCTATGTGGGCGGTCAAAGAGATTAACTTGGATTTAGCAGCTACAAGTGAATCGCAACTTCTTCAAGTCAATGAGTAGGATGAGCTTCGAATGGAAGCTTACGAGATCAGAAGCTCTACAAAGAGCTGACGAAAAAGTTTCATGATAAGAAGATACAAAAGAAGGAGCTCCATGTTGGCGACAAGGTATTATTGTTTAACTCTAGGTTGAGGTTCTTTTTTGGGGAACTGAATTCTTGATGATATGAACCATTTGAGGTGACCGATGTGAAGCTACATGGAGCCTTTGAGGTTGTTACAAAAAGGGTGAAAAGTCTAAGGTAAATGGAGAGCATATGAAGTTGTACCATGAGGGCGCTTTCATTGGCCTAGTGAAGTTTCATTGTCCTAGTGGAGAAAATTCGTTGCGAATATCCCCCTTCTAATGATAGCTGATTGAGTAACATGTTCGTGCGGGACCTTTATAAATCAGTGCTTTACGGGCGGCAACCCGTAATTTTCTTTTTCTTTTTCTTGATTTTCGTATTTATTAGAGTAGTAAGAGACTGAGAGGGTAATAATTCTCATCTAAAGTGTGTGTGTGTGCAGCTAAAAGGCCCTCTTGGGTTTGGATGTTGCCCTCAAAGAACACGAACTTAAAAAGGCAAACCAAAAGCTAGCTTACCCGATGGCGATGGGCGGCACCCCGATCAGGTTGAGTTAAAAATTTGGAAAGCTGTTGTCACATGCTGAAATTAGAGTAAGGTAAGCCCGCCTGATCGGGCGGTCACGCCATCATTGTTCTGAAAATTGAATTTGCTCGGCCGATGGCGATTGGCGAAGGCACCCAATTGGCCTGAGACCACTATAGGAAGGCCAAAAATCTGCCTGATGCCTTACCCGATCGGATAGGTAGCCAGATCTTGAAATTAAAATTGGGCAGCAAGCCTTTCTCTCACACTTTTACATTCATTCTTCTTCACTCTCTCATTCCTCTTTCTCTCTCTAACACAAACCCTAGTCTTCATACTCACTTTGAGCCTCAAAGCCACCCATTTCCGCCATTAAAGCTCCTTAAAAAGCTTCCCTCTCTTCATCTCCTTTCACTTTTTCACTCCTTTTTCCAACCTTTTTCCCATCTTATTTACCACCCCCTTCAATCTCCAACAGAGTGTGAAGAAAAAGCTTCAAATTCAAATTTCTTCCATGGCTAGTAGGATTAGAATAATTCTTCGAGGGTCTCTAGATCCAGAAAGGTGAAAAAACCAACAACACAACAACCACCACCACCCCGAATTCCAGGGGATGATCAGTGTTTCAAGGTGATGATCAGTGTTTCAAGTTTATTTTCAGTTTAGAGGAGCAAAGAGAAAAATTCCAACGCCTTAAGAGGCATGAGGTAATTTTTACTAGATTTCTTGATGTTGAACTACTAAATAGGTTTTGACTGATGATTTTAAAGACTTCATGAAAATAATCGGCATGGAAACATTTATAATGTCAAAATACCTACCCTGTATGAATTCTATAGTAGTTTCTCTGTTACGAAGCCTTGGGCAGCCCTATTTCTTATGTGCATTTTTGCCTGTTTAACCAGTACTTCAAATATTCCCTATCCGAGTTTGCTAGGATTTTGAGATTTTCAATTAGAGGGGATTTATTGCCCTCCCGTCACCTATAACCACCACCAGACTTCATATGCAATTACTGGGGATGACCAACCCTTTTTACTCCAAAAATGTCATTAGAAATTCATTTACTCCCTCCGTCCCATATTACTTGCAACACTTTCCATATATGATTGTCCCATATTAATTGTAACACTTCTATTTTAGGTATGGACCTACCAACATTTTATTATATATCACCCAACTAATATACCCAGGGGCGGATTTATATTGACAAGACTTGTCTACCAACTTTTTTTGGAGAAAAAAATTCTTTATAGGCTAAATTAAAAAAAAAGCACAAAAGGAAGAAATCACAAAGCACGTGAGGTTGCTTTGGAAGTTGTAAAATGCAAATCCAATAAAGTATAAGGTACAGCTGTACTTACTCTACTACACATTTACACGGAACACGGCTCAACAAATGTTGGGTCTTTTACAATTTTACCCATTTTTGGTCCTCACTATAAAATTAAAAAAAAAAATTAGGCTCATATCCCAAGAATTATCAACTGCCAACATCACAACATTCCTAAAACCTAATTTGACGAGACGACACACAGTCAGTAATAAACAATTTTTTAAACCTTTTTTCACCATTTTAGTGGAGCTTTTGGAACATTCTATCAGGTAATATTTTTATCACAAAATTTTCTATTGGTATATATTTGTTCAAATTGTGAGTTTTAGTTGTTCATAACCAAAATTTATTTGATATATATTTTAAACACTTGCACAATAGCGAGTAATTTAATTAGACTATGTATAACTATTGTGCAATTTTCAATTCTACAGACATGAATAAGCGTAGTTCATCAAAAAGAAGAATATGTCGGATCTATACTTTCAAAAGAAAAGAAAGACACAAGAAGATTCCACATCATCCCCTGTTGCCCCACAAAATCAAAGTGAGAATAAAGCTCCTCCTCCTTTTACCGATCCATCGACTCCAATTAGAGAAAAAGAGGTGCAATTTGAGATTAACTCTCTCCCACATTATTCAGGGAAGAGAAAAAGAATTATTGATTATCATCCAAGTGACCAAGATGCCGTCCGAAGAGAATATATTCTGAGAAAAGTTGTCCAACCAGATGAACATGAGTTTCCTCAAAGATATGTTGGAGGTAAAATGCGTCGTTTTAATGTTGATTGGTTTTCTATGTACAAGAAATGGCTTGAGTATAGCATTGAAAAAGATGATGTATTTTGTTTCGTAAGTTTTTTATTTAGAGATGATATTAGTGTAAGGGATGGCGATGGACATGACGCTTTTGTGAAAAGCGGCTTTAGGGGTTAGAATAGGCCATATGCTTTAGTTAAGCATATTGGTAACGTTAATAGTGTTGTTGGTCCTATAGAACTTCTAAGTTTACTACAAGAGGGGGGGTGAATTGTAGTAAAGACTATTGGGGACTAATTTAAGTTAAAATGAAATAAAGAGAAGTTAAAATAACAAACACTAGAACTGCTTTTAAACAAGAATTTATTCCTATTTTCTCTGAGAATAAATCTTGCCCTTTTATTTATAATAGTAAGTTACACCCTATTATATAAACAACAACTCACTCTGTTCCTCTAGGAACTGGTTCCCAGTCACCTTGTTCCCCCTGAACACATGACTTCCTCTCTTGACCTTCACTCGAAGTCTTCTCTTTCTCTTTCTTCTCTTTCTCTCTTGAATGTAGAAATTTTCTCACAAAATTTCACTCACCCCAACTCAGATTAACGGAATACAATGAATTGTTGAAGAGAATAAGCCGAAATAACTTTCTAAAAGATTTACACAATTATCGTAGAAAGTCTTAAGAACTAAAATTGAGTTCTTCTTAATATATATAGCTGTGATAAATCTTCAACGGTCTTCTTCAGCTTCTTTGTAGTGGACGCAAGTTTTTAGGCATTATCTTCCACCTTCATACCCGTTATGGACCATGTTAATGCCACGTTCCATGATCGTGTGTTTGCACGGATTGAATGAGTCTTCGAGTCTTCCACGATCTTCTCAGCAGCTCTTGACTTGGTCTTTGGCAGTTTAGGATATACGTTTGATGTGCGGTTAGCTGAGATCATGGCTCCTAGAATCTAGGTACTCAACCCATCAATTCAGCCACGCATCACAACAATCTCTTCAACGTCTATTTTCCTGTAAACCATTAACAAACTCAACTAATATTATGGAATCCAATATTCCATAATATTAGAATATTAATTCTACACAAAATAACTAAATATTCTATTTTCCTAAACAAATTAATCTTGGTAATTATAAACCAATTCTCCATAAGTTTATTTTAGGCAAAATAAAATAAATAATTAAATAAAACTATATAAATAATTACATGAAAAAAAACTAATTAAAAACAAAGTTAAAAACTATTCATTTGTCATCATCAAAATAACGAGTTCAACAATATTCCCCCTTTTTGATGATGGCAAATAAGTTGGCAAAAAAAATTTCTATCCTAAGTCTAAGTCTAAAGTAAAGTCTAAAAAGTCTACGGCTAAGTCTAAACTCAATTTGGACTAGGAACTGGATCCACTAGAAACAGAGACATTCAGAACGACCAGAAAATGTTTTTAGATAGCCAACTAGTCTTTTCCCCCTTTTGTTATCATCAAAACTAAGTTATGTCCCTGCAGCACTAAAGAGTCAACAGTCTAGGCATCAATTAAAGTAGCTCAAACAGTCATCTCATAATATTAGCCATCCAAACACAAGCAAGTACGAAAAGAAAAAGCATGTGCAAGCAAAAAGGATCAGATTAAGCATATCACAAGAGCAAGGAAAGAAGAGTTCAGAATGATCTGTGTCAAAACAAGACACGCAAAAAGGAGAAAAAAAAATTGTTCAACCAGATATTACAAACCCAAAAAAAATTATCCAGTAAATCATTGTTTAAAGAGAGTGGGGAAATTATGATTTGGGGCGTTTGAAAATGTTGGAGACAACGGAGTTAATCTTGGAAATCACTGCATCCACCTTGTTCCTGATCCCCGTGTCTGCCTGCTTAATGGCGGCTAGAGTCTCCTGCTGCTGTGTATCAAGAGTAGAAACTGACTTCTCCAGGACATTGATCCTTGTGTGCATAAGTGTCAGAGACTCCCTAATTTCCCTTAGAATCCCATGAAGTCTAGTGGTAGAAATGAGAGTAAAATCCACAGCAGTTGAAGGAACATGATCCTCATCCAGATTGATCGTTTCAGCATGACCCGGATCCTGGTCCTTAAGAGACTTACCCCCAGCCAGTCTCTGGCTCTTCCTAACAGATGCCTCACCAGCTTCCTCAAATAATTTCCTTTTTGTCCCTGCCTCAGGCTTAGTCACAGTAGCCTCTCCCTCAAAGTCCAACTTTCCACCAACCACCCTCAAGCTAAGTCTAGTCAGCGTCTCCTTGGTCAAGTAATTTTCAGGTTCAAGGGTGAAAGAAGGGCTGTCAGACAATTTCACTTTATTTTTCTTTAAAATTGTGGTGATTAGATTGCCATATCCCACCTTGGTATTATGGGATATGCAATAGGAAAGGTGAGAGAGCATAAGAGCGGGAAAGTTTATCTTGATATTCTTTGCTAAACAGTACATTATTGAGAGGTCCATTAGATTAGCTTGGGTTCTCTTAGAAGATCGGGGTAAAACAAAACGACAAACAATCTGAAACAAAAGTTTGTGAAAGGGAGAGAGATCTTTTTGGTCAATGGACATAGAATTAGGGTTTCCTTGAAAAAACTGAAGAATTTTTTCATTTGTGACGCCATTGATGTTTAGTTTGCCCTTCCCTTTAACATACTCCTGGTACCCATCTGAAGGTACTTCAAACCATTCACTCAATTTCTTTTCTGTAAAGGTGACCACACACCCATTCACTAAGCTTACACACACTCCCTCTGTTTTATTGAAGTTCTCACAGAAGGAACTCATCTCTTCCTCATATAGTCCCTCATCTACACAAACTAACTTCATCCATTTTTGAAACTTTAACAAATTCAGAAACTCATTCCATTTTACTTTCTTGCACCATGCAAGATCAACACAGAATCCGACAATAAATTGAGAGGATTTTGATTTCTTACCCCTTTTGTGGGAATTTGAAGATCTTTCCCCTGACTGCTTTCTTGATCCTCGTCATCGTCCTCATGCTTGTGAGAAGCCGCTTCATTGTCAGAAATGGGTTCTTGAGAATGTGTGGAATCGTCTTTCGGATGAGAAGATTCTTGGTCACTTTGCTCGTCCATGGAGGGTGTTTTTTCGGCTGGGTAATTTTCTTGAGGTTTAGAGGTTGCCTTTTTTGGTGCCATGGGAGAGAGAGAGAATGAAGAATGAAGAGAGATGAAGGAGAGAGAAGATGAACAGTGAGAGGTGAAGTGGGTCAGTAAAAATTGTCAGTGAAGT
This sequence comes from Patellifolia procumbens, assembly GCA_947645195.1. NCBI lineage: Eukaryota > Viridiplantae > Streptophyta > Magnoliopsida > Caryophyllales > Amaranthaceae > Patellifolia > Patellifolia procumbens. Next base: position 137,107 of record CANSGD010001188.1, on the reverse strand, counting down.
GAAGTGTTGGGTTTTTATTGTAATGATGAGGCGTATTGAGTTGAAGGTGAAGAGGTGTGATTTGACTGGGTACTGTTTGGGTAAGCGTGTTTCATTTATTGTTTCCCCTCTTTAAATTAGATAAACTGAATTTTATTTTGAGTAAATAATGTGGTTGATACAGTGAATAAGAGAAGTCATAATGAGAGGAGGAGAGAGAATAAAAATGTGGAAAAAGAAAAAATAGCTCTTGTGTACACGGACCCTTTTAAAACTATACAAGCAATTTTAATTTACGTACTCTATATATGTGCATGGACAATAAGGATAATATTTAAAGATAAATGTGAGTCCTTAGACATGACCCTAGGTGTATGAAATTTAATTCATGAAGATTGCAGGACACTCTTAGAAATGACTAGTACATAGGGTTCAAATTTTATAGGCCATTTTATACAATTCTGATCATTCCTAGTTCCAAGCGAATCTTTTCAAATCTGTCCCTAGATAATGGTTTGGTAAAAATGTCAGCAATTTGATTTTCTGTAGGGCAAAATTCAACTTTGACTAAGCCCTTTTCAACATAGTCTTTCAAGAAGTGGTGTCTTATGTGAATGTGCTTGACCCTTGAGTGGTGAACTGGGTCCTTGGATATGCATATGGCACTGGTATTATCACAAAATATTGGAACACATTTAAACTTAATACCGAAATCACGTACCTGTTGTTTGATCCATAAGACTTGGGAACAACATGCAGCAGCAGCCACATATTCAGCTTCAGCAGTTGACAAGGCAACTGTATGTTGTTTCTTGGATCCCCAAGAAACTAAGCTTGTTCCTAGGAACTGGGCAGTTCCTGAGGTACTTTTTCGATTCACCAAATCTCCACCATAATCAGCATCAGAGTAGCTAATTAGGTCAAATGTATCACTACGAGGATAGAGCAAACAGAGATCATCACTTCCTTTCAAATACCTAAGGATCCTTTTGACAGCTATCAAGTGGGATTCCTTTGGATTTGATTGGAACCTAGCACATAGACCAACACTGAAGGAAATATCAGGCCTACTTGCAGTTAAGTAAAGAAGAGATCCAATAATACCTCTGTACAATTTCTGATCTACTGATTTACCATTTTGATCTTCATCCAACCTTGTTCCTGTTCCTATAGGAGTATGGTTGGTTTTAGCTTGTTCCATTCCATATTTCTTTAGAAGTTCCTTAACATATTTTGGCTGATGGATCATTGTTCCTCTTTCAGTTTGCTTGATTTGCAAACCAAGAATGAAGTTCAATTCTCCCATCATGCTCATTTCAAATTCACTGCTCATTAAGTCAGCAAAACCCTTGCACAAAGAATCATTAGTAGCACCAAAAATAATATCATCAACATAAATTTGTACTACTAAAATGTCTGTTCCTTTTGATTGAAGGAACAGGGTTCTATCAACTTTGCCTCTAACAAAATTATGAGCAAGTAAGAATTTAGAAAGTCTTTCATACCAAGATCTAGGAGCTTGTTTCAGCCCATATAAGGCTTTATCTAGCTTGTAGACCTGGTTTGGTAGATCAGGATTTTCAAATCCTGGAGGTTGTTCCACATAGACATCTTCCAATAGATATCCATTTAAAAATGCACATTTAACGTCCATCTGGTACAACCTAAATCCCATAAAAGTTGCAAATGATACTAAAATTCTTATTGCTTCTATTCTAGCTACTGGAGAAAAGGTTTTATCAAAGTCAATACCTTCTTGTTGGTTGTAGCCTTTTGCTACGAGTCTGGCCTTGTTTCTGATCACTGTGCCATGTTCATCTAGCTTGTTCCTGAAGACCCATTTTAACCCAATTACCTTCTGATTCTTGGGTTTGGGCTCCAAGTGCCATACCTTGTTCCTCTGAAATTCATTCAGTTCCTCTTGCATGGCATTTATCCAGTCAGACTCTAGCATTGCTTCATTGTGGTCTCGAGGTTCTATCATGGATAGGAACGCTTGAAAGGCACAAAAGTTTCTAAGTTGAGATCTTGTTTGAGTTCCCTTCTCAATGTCGCTAATTATCAGCTCTAGGGGATGTGACTTTTGGTGCCTCCAAGATTTTGGTTCAAATCTTCTTATTCCTGTTCCTTCAACTTGATGTTCTTCAGTTTGGTCCTGTTCATTCTCTGTGTGAATTTCTTCAGCCTGTATTCCTGCATTTATTGTTCCTTCATTTACCTGTTCCTCGTGAGGAACAGGCTCAGGAACGGTTAGTTTATTTTCAGGAATATGTTTCTTAACTGTTCCTGTAGGAGTCAGTTCCTCCTCAAGATTGTCAGTCTCTTGAGGATGAGTTAGCCCAATTTCAAAATTATTTTCATAACATGGTTCCTGCAATGAGTCAGTTTCATCAAAGATAATATGGACACTTTCCTCTACGCACATTGTTCTCTTATTATAAACTCTGTATGCTTTACTATTTGAAGCATATCTTATAAATACAGCTTCATCACTTCTAGCATCAAATTTGCCTAAATTGTTTTTACCATTGTTGTGTACAAAACATCTACATCCAAAGACTCTAAAGTGAGAGATATTTGGTTTTCTTCCTTTGAACAGTTCATAAGGAGTTTTCTTGGTGATGGGTCTTAGCATGACCCTGTTTATGATGTAACATGCGATGTTCACTGCTTCTGCCCAAAAGTTCTTTGGAAGATTGCTTGATATAAGCATTGTTCTAGCCATATCCTCCAGAGTCCGGTTCTTTCTTTCAACTACACCATTTTGTTGTGGTGTTCTTGGAGCATAGAAGTTGTGATCTAGTCCTTCATTACTGCAAAAATCATCAAACTTAGAGTTTTCAAACTCCGTACCATGGTCAGATCTTAGGTGTTTCAATTTGAAACCATATATCCTTTGAACTTTCTTAGCAAATGAAATAAATTCTTCAAATGTTTCATCCTTGCTATGAAGGAAGATTACCCACGTAAATCTAGAAAAGTCATCAACAATAACTAATACATATCTTTAACCTGATCTGCTTTGGATTCTCACTGGGCCACAAAGATCCATGTTGATCAGCTCAAGTGGACTTTGAGTGCTTACCATTTTCTTGGATTTGAACGAGGATCTAACTTGTTTCCCTCTTACACAAGCTCCACAAACTCCATGGCTTGTTCCTTTTATAGTTGGCAAACCAACTACCAAGTCTTTACCACTTAGTTTATGAAGCAGTGTAAAGCTTGCATGACCACACCTCTTATGCCAAAGGTCTTGGTCATCTTCTAGTACAATAAGACAAGTTAGATTGTTCCTAGGAACAAGGTTTAGGTCAACAACATAAGTGTTTCCCTTTCTTGTTCCTTCTAGTATCTTGGTTCCTGTAATGGTGTCACTAACCACACAACATTCATTAGTAAATTTCACATTGTTTCCTTTGTCACAAAATTGAGAGATACTAAGTAAGTTATGTTTCAAACCCTCGACTAAAAATACATTATTTATGGAATTTAACTGAGATTTCCCAACCTTACCTATACCTACTATGTTACCTGTCAGGTTGTCTCCAAAGGTCACAGTTCCTCCTTCGTAGACTGAAAGTGAGAGAAATTTTGTTTTATCTCCTGTCATGTGCTTGGAACAACCGCTATCGAGGTACCACAGGTTGTTCCCCCTCACTTTAGTCTGCACCTACAGTAATTAGTCAGTGGTAGGAACCCAGTTAGACTTGGGTTCCTCTGTTGAGTGTGTGTTCCTCTTAATTCTCCACTCTTGCTTCACTAAGCGAGTGTTCATTTTGATCTGTTCCTCTTTGGTGGAACAGTTAGACACTAAGTGTCCACTATTCCCACAGTAGGAACAGATTCTATTGCTTGGCCGGTCAACATAATCTTTATGTTTGTTCCTCTTCTTATAATTGAAACCTAGTCCATTTCTTCCTTCATTTTTATATTTTTGTATCCAACTAACTGGATCAGGAAGTTTGATTCTTGAAGATTCCAATTTCCTCTTCAGTACCATATTTTCATTCAGCACTAATTCGTGCTCAATTTTCAAATTGTCAATTTCTTTACTGGTACTGTCAGAGGAACTGGTTCCTTCAGGAAAAACTAGTTTCAATTCTGCCAAAGCAATATTCAAGAAGTAGTTGTCATTTTTTAGTTTTTCATAGGCTTCTTGAAATCCTCGGTATTTATCAAAAATTTTAAAGAACCGTTCCTCAATATCTGAATTTAATTTCTTAAACCAATTTGTGTGTTCCTTGGTAACTTTCAAGGCCCTCTCCATATTCTCCTTTCTTATACAGATTGCCTTGTAGTTATCAAAGGTTTCTAAAAGTAATTCAGTGAGTTGGTTCTTATTTAATTTTGATAATTCTTCTTCAACAACATTAAAGTTTACCTGTTTGTGTGATACGTCCTCTTCACTACCTGATTTTTCCATTAGACACAGCTGAGCAGTTTCATCCTCAGGCTGTTCCTGTTCCTCATCAGAGTCTGATTCACCCCAGGCTGCTACCATAGCCTTTCTCATTTCAGTTTGAGAGAAAGGTTTTTGTTATTCTTTGCTTTTGAATTTGCTTTTTCCTTTCTCGTTTTCCCACAAAGGACATTTCTTTATGAAGTGATCTGGACTTCCGCATTTATGGCAGCTTAGCTTTGAGGTTTTCCTTGTGCTCTTCCCTTTATAGTTCTTGTTGAAGAACCTTTTGAATTTCTTTACTATCAAGGCAGCTTCCTCTTCATCAGTTTCTGAATCATCTTGCTCTTCAGTCTTGAGAGCCAGGGACTTTGATCTGTTGGAGTCAGGTTCATGAGTTCCTAAGTGCAACTCATGTGTCATCAAGGATCCAGCAAGTTGTTCTATGTTCAACTTGGTGAAATCCTTGGTTTCTTGTAGAGCTGTCACCTTAGCCATCCACTTCTCGTCTTGTGGAAGACTTCTCAATACTTTGCGTACTTGTTCCTCTGGAGAAATAGATTTTCCTAAAGAGTCAAGTTCATTTATGATATTTGAAAATCTTGTAAGCATATCATGAACTGGCTCTTTAGGTTTCATTTGAAATAGCTCATATCTATGCATGAGCATGTCTATCTTTGATCTCTTGACCTCGCTTGTTCCTTCATGTGTAACTTGAAGGAGTTCCCATATCTGCTTTGCACTCTTGCATCCCATGACTCTATTGTGTTCATGAGGACCAAGACCACAATGCAGAATCTTCTTGGCCATGTTGTTCATCTCCATTTTCTCAAAATCTTCCTTGTCATACTTTGAGAGTGGTTTTGTAACTAGCTCGCCTTCTTCATTCTTTTCAGTGACTTCAAAGTCACCTATCTCAATGACTCTCTAGACTTGATAGTTTTCTGCCTTAATAAATATTTCCATCCTATTCTTCCAATAAGGGTAATGTTTGCCATTGAACATTGGAGGACGTTGAGTAGAGTATCCCTCATCTAGCTTTTCTCCAGTTGTATTCATGTTCTCTAGGATCAGCCTCCCCAGTGTTAAATGTTTCAGGAGGAACAAGCTCTGATACCAATTGTTGGTCCCATTGAACTTCTAAGTTTACTACAAGAGGGGAGAGGGGGGTGAATTGTAGTAAAGACTATTGGGGACTAATTTTTGCGGAATTAAAAAGTTAAAATGAAATAAAGAGAAGTTAAAATAACGAACACTAGAACTGCTTTTAAACAAGAATTTATTCCTATTTCTCTGGGAATAAATCTTGCCCTTTTATTTATAATAGTAACTTACACCCTATTATAAACAGCAACTCACTCTGTTCCTCTAGGAACTAGTTCCCAGTCACCTTGTTCCTCCTGAACAAGTGACTTCCTCTCTTGACTTCACTCGAAGTCTTCTCTTTCTCTTTCTTCTCTTTCTCTCTTGAATGTAGAAATTTTCTCACAAAATTTCACTCACCCCAACTTAGATTAATGGAATACAATGAATTGTTGAAGAGAATAAGCCGAAATAACTTTCTAAGAGATTTACACAATTATCGTAGAAAGTCTTAAGAACTAAAATTGAGTTCTTCTTAATATATATAGCTGTGATAAATCTTCAACGGTCTTCTTCAGCTTCTTTGTAGTGGACGCAAGTATTTAGGCATTATCTTCCACCTTCATAGCCGTTATGGACCATGTTAATGCCACGTTCCATAATCGTGTGTTTGCACGGATTGAATGAGTCTTCGAGTCTTCCACGATCTTCTCAGCAGCTCTTGACTTGGTCTTTGGCAGTTTAGGATATACGTTTGATGTGCGGTTAGCTGAGATCATGGCTCCTAGAATCTAGGACCTCAACCCATCAATTCAGCCACGCATCATAGCAATCTCTTCAACGTCTATTTTCCTGTAAACCATTAACAAACTCAACTAATATTATGGAATCCAATATTCCATAATATTAGAATATTAATTCTACACAAAATAACTAAATATTCTATTTTCCTAAACAACTTAATCTTGGTAATTATAAACCAATTCTCCATAAGTTTATTTTAGGCAAAATAAAATAAATAATTAAATAAAACTATATAAATAATTACATGAACAAAAACTAATTAAAAACAAAGTTAAAAGCTATTCTTTGTCATCATCAAAATAACGAGTTCAACAAGTGTTCATAATAGATGTATGGAGAAGTATAATGATCTAATTAATCCGAAAGCATCCATTCACAATACTCTATCTCCACTTAGTCCACAGGCTAGAAAAGATTATCGAACACGGTTGATTGCTTCACTTGATTGTTTGAAATATCTTTTACTTCAAGGTTTAGCCATTCATGGGCATAGAAAGGGTGAGAATTCATGTAATAAAGGGAACTTTCTTGAACTTTTGACATGGTATGCAAAAAGAAAGGTTAATATTGATAAAGTTGTCTTGAAAATGCACCCGAAAACAACCAAATGATTGCTCCTTCGATTCAAAAAGATCTCATTAATTCTTGTTCCAAAGAAACCCTTAAAGCCATTATTGAGGATTTGGATGGTGATTATTTTCGAATATTAGTTGATGAATCTCGTGATGTTTCTTGTAAAGAGCAAATGGCTTTTTGTTTGCGTTATGTTAATAAACAAGGAGCAGTAGTGGAACGTTTAATCGACATTGTTCATGTTACGGATACTACTGCTTAAACTCTTCGGGATGCAATTTATTTTGTGCTTGCTGAATATTCACTAAGTCCAACTAAAATTCGTGGGCAAGGTTATGATGGGGCTAGTAACATGAAGGGAGATATGAATGGACTTAAGACTTTGATCATGAATGAAACGCGGTCTGCATATTATATTCATTGTTTTGCACATCAACTTCAGCTAGTCCTTGTTGGAGTTTCAAAAAAAAGTGCTGATTGTGGTTGGTTATTTGAAACGCTCTCTATTATGTTGAATATTGTTGGAGGCTCATGTAAGAGACAAGAAATGCTTAAAGAATCTCAAGCTCAACAAGTTGTAAAAGCATTTGAAGAAGGTGAATTTGAAAGTGGGAGAGGTTTGAATCAAGAGCTTGGATTGGCGAGACCAGGTGATACTAGATGGGGATCTCATTACAAATTGTTGATGAATGTTATTCATTTACATCCCGAAATATGTGAGGTACTTGAAATGATTTTCGAGAATCCCCCTAATTCAGATGATAGAGTAAAAGTCGATCGCGTTGGTGCATCACTGACAGGGTTTTAGTCGTATCACCTATTCAAAGATAAACCTACGGTCCTCTAACTAAGGTAGTCAGTGGAATCAGGGTCGAATCCACAGGGAGACAGAGTTTCTAAATTAAAATCCAATTAACTAGCTACTTCAGATGAAAAATAGGGAGAATTAACTGAACTAATGATTAAACTACAGAAGACGGAATAAATCGAGGATTTAACTATGGACTAAAAACCTAGGGTATTAGGTCGGTCCACCATGCTTATACCAATCAAATAGGGTCAACTACTATCAAAACCTAAGTCAAGAGTCGGGGGATTAGAGCACGAGTTGAGCCATGGTTAAGATCAACGCTCATAGTTCAACATACGCCGCATGGTCACTAACGTAATCAAAACTACTGATGTGTCCTAGGCCTCTAGTCGTAAGACGGATCTGTGCAAACAACTATTAACCACAAGCAACCAATGAAATTGTACACTGACATTAATTACTCAATAAGAACAAACCACATCACAATCACCCTAATCAAGCCCTAGAAATTAATAGCAATCTAAATCACAATCATGGTATAAACATGGCTTCCCTATCTAACACCCTAGAAAGAGAACTATTCACTCATAATCGAATTAACAACAACAAAACTAATATAGAACCCTAACAATTGCATCATGAACGATTAAATAACTAAACTAAGCAATCAAGAATAATAAAAGAGATTAGGGTAAGAAAGAATACCAATTGACGGAAAGCGAGAGCTTTTATTGAAATCGAAATAGGTTTGATCACCATTAATCTAATCTAAAGTGTTTGAATTAAACTAAGAACCATGAGAAATAACTCTAGTCCAAAGCAGTAAAAAGATGAATAAAAGATGTCCCTAAATAATTAGGAAAAAGGTATTTATAATACCCCCTTAAGTTAACTAAAAACGGAAACAAAAAGCGAAATCTGCGTAAAGGGGTGCCAGACCCGATCGGGCCCGAGGACAGTACCCGATCGGGCCAAGTGCAAAACATCACCCATTTGGCTCCTGGGCCTTCGTAGCAGCAGCGCAGCAGCATTTGATTTTTTGCACTCATAATTGAATTAACAACAACAAAACTAATATAGAACCCTAACAATTGCATCATGAACGATTAAATAACTAAACTAAGCAATCAAGAATAATAAAAGAGATTAGGGTAAGAAAGAATACCAATTGACGGAAAGCGAGAGCTTTTATTGAAATCGAAATAGGTTTGATCACCATTAATCTAATCTAAAGTGTTTGAATTAAACTAAGAACCATGAGAAATAACTCTAGTCTAAAGCAGTAAAAAGATGAATAAAAGATGTCCCTAAATAATTAGGAAAAAGGTATTTATAATACCCCCTTAAGTTAACTAAAAACGGAAACAAAAAGCGAAATCTGCGTAAAGGGGTGCCAGACCCGATCGGGCCCGAGGACAGTACCCGATCGGGCCGAGTGCAAAACATCACCCATTTGGCTCCTGGGCCTTCGTAGCAGCAGCGCAGCAGCATTTGATTTTTACGGCCCACCCGATCGGGCCGTGGGCAGCTACCCGATCGGGCCAGGCGACAAACGAGCCCAGCACACTCTCTTAAACAGCAGCAACAAATTAGGATGTAGCAGCGCCCAGCCCGATCGGGTCGGGCACACTATGCCCGATCGGGTTTGGTGCATTGATGCTCGCCCGATCTGATCGGGCACGCCTTGCCCGATCGGGTCCGCGACTTTCATACCCGATCATAAATACTTCGCCCGATCGGGCCATTTCTGCCCGATCAGTGTACGGAAACCTCCTTTTTGACTCTTTGACTCTCTAATCTTCACGTTTAGGGGTCTTGGGACCTCCTAAACTACCCATAAAACTCGTGAGCCTTCCTACGTGCCCCGTAACATCTCGTGAAGTCGTGGTTGCTTCCAATTGGCTCGGGAATAAGGAGAAAACTCCCTAAAACCTGCAATTCAACACTAAAACACGAAACCACAACTATATACGATAGTTAGCACAAAATAGCTCCCAAGAGCTCTAATGACGCACAAATTAGCTTGTAAATAAGGGAGAAAAGTCTATACAAATACGCGATATCAAACTCCCCCAAGCTAAATCTTTGCTTGTCCTCAAGCAAACAGAACATGAACATGGAATAGATTGCCTCACCCCATAGACAAAAATTCATTCAAAGCTCAAAACATTTTCAAGACTAAGAATCGTTTAAGCAGGCCTAATTCAAGTTTGGCTAATCAAATCCATCCAACCACCAATCATCCAAGCAATTTATCAAGTTCAAGCATCCACAAAGCATACAAGTCCTGAAAAGGCTCTCACAAGGGTGTCACTCCTCTCTATTTTGTGGCAGGCAAAGAATATGCACGAACACTCACCAACCCGACCATAAGTACCCTTCCCACTCACACTCTCATGTGTTTAAGAAGGTTCAATGACGCTCATCCTAGTCAAGTCGACTCAATTAGCAGAAATACTCTTTAACTTTGACAAACTGACTCGAAATCAATCAAATGAACAATGCAGACACAAGCTCAAGAGGACTTTATAGGGTTGTAATGGGGCTTAGGTGAGAGGTAGGGGGTACTTTTGGGTAATGTGGTGGAAAAACCAAGAAAGGGGGAGCATGAATCATTCAAACAAGGCCTAAGATGGCCTACACAACTCCCAACAACACCATAAAACCACGTAAAGTAACTCAACTCTCATAAATCAATGAAAAACTGACCCAATTTTCAAGCAATGAAGCGAATATTCCTTTATGAACGTACGTGAATGAGAGAACTTGAATTCTTTTGAATTTTCATTTCATTTTTCTTTCATTTTTCTGAACTTCATTCACGCAACTCTAAACTTGCTTTTTCTTTTCTTTTTCTCACTCTCGAACCACAGCAAATACACTTTTAAATTCCTCAAAAACCAAACTAAACCAACAAACCAATCTCAAACTCAACCCATACAAAAGCTCCCCCAAGCTAGGCTTGGAATAATATCAAGTGAAGGCTTTGGGCTCATAATAGGGGTTTAAGTAACACGAAACAAGTCATTAGGCTCAGCGGGCTAAGGAGGATAAAAGTATATCAAAAATTCACTCTGAAGCTCAAGAATAAGACAAAAGAACGCCTCTATCACAACAAATGCTACAAGTCATCGAAAATCAGACAAGTACGAAGTCAAAGTCAAGATCAATCCACTAAAGGGGAACTAACACACAAGAATAGACTGGATAATAATATGAATCCAATAGGCTTACAAAGAGGCCTTACAGTCTAACCAATTCAGGTATGCAGCACAAAGCGGTCTAATATAATCCAAAAATGCTCGAAATCATAGCAATCAAACATCAAATCATAGCCTCAAGATCACAAATGCCCAGTTATCCAGAAAACAAAGTCAAATCATTTTCAAATAGAGCACAGCAAGGGGCACAGGAAGGCAACTAAACCAGTCATGGGAACCATATTTTTTTGATTTTTTCAGTAATTTTCGAAAGCAGTAAAACTATTCTAGAAAGCAGTAAAAGAGATAGGGAATACAAACAGAACTCCTCCCCCAAGCTGAACTTGGCAGTGTCCTCAATGCCAAAAGGTGATAAGAACTATGCTAGGAGGAAAAACAATGTTAGTACCCTCACTCTCGCTCACAAAAAGAAGAAAAATAAAAAGAAAAGGAAAAGGGAAAGAAAAATACGAGTTGCCTCTCGCACAGCGCTGGTTTATAAAGGTCCCGCACGACCATAATCCTCCATCTCTCAAATAGGAGGGGCTTGGCAATGAGTGCCACCCTCATCAAAAATCTTTCTTCGCCAAATGTTCTTGACTATGCCTCCAGACGGTGGGGCAACCTTAGGTTGAATTGGAACCTTCTCCACACCTACTTCATCCAAAACCTCATCCCTGCAACAAGATTGTTCAAGCATAGGTGCCTTAACAGCATTGGTTAGTTTGAACATCACTTTATCATCACCAACACTAAGAGTTAAAGACCCAGACTTGACATCAATTACAACACCAGCAGTACACAAGAATGGCCTACCCAAGATAATTGGAATCTGGGCATCCTCATCCATATCTAACACCACAAAATCAACAGGGATATAGAATTTCCAAACCCTAACAGGAACGTCCTCTAAAACACCTAGAGGGTATTTTATAGAACGATCCACCATCTGTAAAGTTATTTGCGTGCATTTAAGTGCTCCCATGTTCAGTTTCTCAAAAACAGATAATGGCATAACCGAAACAGAAGCACCTAAATCACATAAAGCCTTGTCAATAAAAATCGGTCCAAGATGGCAGGGTATAGAAAAACTACCAGGATCTTTTAGCTTTGGTGGGGTTTTATTTTGGATAAAAGCACTACACTCTTCAGTAAGAGCGACACGTTCTACCCCACCAAAGGCTTTTTTCTTAGTGATCATGTCTTTCAGAAATTTGGCATAAACAGGCACTTGGGTAATTAAATCTGTGAATGGAATTGTTACCTCAAGGTTCTTGAGCATAGCCAAGAACTTACCAAACTGCTGATTGACCTTGGATTGTTGCATCATGTGAGGAAAAGGTAGCCTTGGTGTAAAAGGCGTTTCAGAAACCTTCTCCTTTTTCTTCCCTGTCTGTTAAGCTTCTGCAGACAAATCGACTTCAGACGTCGAATTCTTCCTTTTTCCTTCCTCTACCACCCTCTTCTTCCCTGCAGTTGGGGTAACCTCGTCAATAGGCACTGGAGGGGCATCATATGCAATGCCACTACGAAGAGTGATGACATTCACATGTTCTCTATGAACGGGCTGCCCTGGCTCATTTCATTTATTTATATGAAAAACATTAAAATATTACTCCCCTACTCTATTAACTTTCCAAAAGTACTACATAACTCTCTAACACATCAACTTTTACAATAAATTAATATAGCCTACATCCTACTCTATTAACTTCCTAAAACTATGTGCACAAGTTATTGTTGTGATTAATATGGGACAGAGGGAGTACCACCCAATTTTCAAATTTTGGGTTCAATACATGGCATGGACCCTTTTGGGCCTGGTTGAGGGTCATTGGATCAGGGGGATGAATTTATTTGCATTTGTAGCTATCAGGCTCGAGGGACACAATACCATTTTCACTATAGTTTTTCCCACCATGTCGCCCTGCAGTTTGAGCGCATAGGTAACACTTTTCCCACACACCACCAGGACGACACATTGACTAACACACAAATTGTAGATGGGGTTTGATTACCTATTCTTTGGTAAGTAAGTAAGTAATATAATTTTTTTTGTTAATTCAAAGTTATTATTGAGAAAAAAAAACAGAGTTGCAGCACAAGCACAATACAACTCCTAGGACAAGAGCAAAGGAACATATCTTCCTCAACACAAGTAAGTAATATATTGATCTCCAAAAACAAGCAATTTCCCACCTTTACAACCTATTTATAGATTAGACAAACTTTATACGAAGGACCCCCTAATCAAAGAAAGGACTAAACAAACTTTATATGCTAAAAAACACTAAAGCTATAATCATAAAGAATCAAAGAACACCTAGGAACAGACTATCTAACATCTTTTAATTCATGTAACCAATCAATATCCTGTTGCTTTTGTCTTAGTTGAAAAGCCAGATTCAGGTATACTACTAACTAAGAACTTGAGATTCTTGAGAAAAACATCCACAGTCTTAACCCTGTCATTCCACATAGCATTATTCCTTTCCCGCCAAATCAGATAAATACTAACAGCCACAACAGATCTGCATATTATCTTTTGAAACTCTGAACCTCTGTGCCTTCTAATAGACCATTTCTAGAGCCCTTTGTGCTCTGTAGATACATACATGATCTCCAGCCACTCTCTCAATCTTCTAAGCATTTGACAACTAAAGCTACAATCATGAAAGTGGTGTTAGTGAGTCTTTTGCATCCTCACACAAAGTACAAGGATTCACTTGGCAAACATTTTTGGGAATGATCAGAAAATCCCAAACGTAGCTATGCATTCTAATTTAGGACCAAGTCAATAGAAGATTTTATACATATCAGCTATGGAATACTTAGCTTGAATCAACCAGTTGTGTTTCAGTGCTTATGTTGATATATATTTCTTAGCTTTGCAAATAAGCTTCCAAATCCAGCTTGCAATACTAGGTGGTTCATAAGCAACCCAATCAGCTTGTTTAATATATACTTCATGAACCCATCTCGCCCACAAGTAATCTGTGTTCTTTGCAATGTTCTAGATATGCTTACCCATAGCAGCTAGATTCTAGAGCTATATTTGCCTGATTCCCAACCCACCACAGTGTTTAGGAGTACAACTCTTGTTCCAGCTAACCAAAGCATGCCTCAAGATATCATGTGAGCTATCCCAGAGAAATGATCTGCATACAACATTAATTTTATCACGAAGACACTTAAGGCACGCAATATGAAAATTTGTGCGCAATATGTATGGATGGAAATCAACACTGAGTTGACAAGTGGTAATCTTCTAGCATAAGCAATAACTCTAGAGCTCCTCTAATGAAACTAGTTGCTTCAATTATTCTCTCTAAGTCATCATTATCCATCCCTATACTGTAAATGTCATACTTTCCCTTGTTAGCAAGTAACCCTAACAAATAGGTTAAAACCTTACATCATTAGGAAAATGGATTTGTATTTCCCTTTGCAGAAAAGCAATTGGTCATCAACAAAACATAGATGATTCAGCTTCAAACTTGCAAACCTAGCATGAAGCTTTAACTCAATCTGCTCCCCCCCACACAAGTCATTATTCTTGTACTCCATACATAGAACAAAGAGCAATAGAGAGATAGGGTCTCCTTACCTCAACCCTTTTCAGAGTTGAAGATTCCAACCATTAACATAATGGTAAAACTCGGACTACTAACACATGTGAGAATGAAATGTTTAAACTTGTTAGGAAACCCCTAGGTGATTCAACATCTTATACAAGAATTCCTAACTTACAATATCATAGGATTTTTGAATATCAATCTTCATCATACAACTAGGAGTACCTTTTTTTCCTGTTATACATTTCTAATTAAATCCCGACATATCAGAATATTGTTGAGAATGGGGTTTGGTTACCTTGTTTGCTAGGAAGATTAGAGGGGTTTGACGAGTGTAACATGCCTCATTTTATGCACATATGATTCAAGAGATAAAATTGGGTTGTCGGGTTAAGTACATGACAATGCTTTGCTAAGTTATATTGGGAAAATTTGGGTCGGGCTTTGAATATTTAAATATAAATGAAAAGTTTTTAATGTGATCTCATTTTGTTATACTAAATTAAAATTTCCAAGATCATGGTAATTGTATTTTTAGTTTTCTAAAACCAAGTTTATTCATATGATTCTTAGCCCAAAGTATTTATGTTTAAGTATTTTTAGTCTTGTTATAGCTATTTTAATCTACCCAAGTCCATTAGAACAAACTCATGAGACCAAAAAATAAACACTCCTCCCTCTCTCCCCCATAACCATCTCCCTTCCTTGACCTTATCTCTCTTCTTAATCTCCATTAAAATCCCATCAAAGTTTGAGGAACTAATCAATGGAAGAAACCCAAATATACCATGGGAGTTTTAACAAATTCCTTCACGAAATTCTGTCCACCCAATTTATCCAAGTAGTTGGTATTCGCCAATAATTAATTCATCTAACTTATAGGTCTTTAAAATTTATTGAATTTAGGCACAAGAATTACTCAATTCGGAGTTGTGTGCTGGGACATATGCCTTCTAGAAGATTTTAGTTTTTGCCACCAATTTCTTACGTCGTTGATGTGGCTGCGATTTTGCTTTGTTGCTACCCCCTTGTTCCTCAATCCATTTTTTTATATTCTCTCGTTTGATATAATGATATTTCGATTAAAGGTATATAATTAATTCCTTTATCTTCTTTTCTTCAATTATTTGAAGCCCAAATAAGAATATGGACCAAAATATATTCCTTGCTAATAATTGGTTTTAAGATAAAAGTTTAAAATCAGTTCTGTTAAGGAAGTCTAAGATAGTGAATTATTATTTGTTTACCAACCTCAATAAATATTAGTAAGGTTATTACTAGTGATTATGGTATCTAATATGATGATTTCGGTTTACCTGTCCCATATAAGGATTTTAACTTAGTTTAGATGGAGAAGTTGTATTAAGAAGAGTTAATATGATCAATTCTTTATTAGAAGTACAATGAGAATGGATATCGGTGTTTATTGTTGTTATTGTTGAGGTAAAACTATGGGAAATTGAGTATGAATGCAAGATGCTTATGTAATTGAGCTTATACTTGGAGAGTAACATAAAAAATATAATCTCATTTATAAGTATGATATTATATTAAGGTAAGAAAAATAATCCTCTGGGCTGCCCTCGTGCAGACTCCCACCTAGAGGCCCTTACAAGCCATACCCCCCAAACCCCCTCCCCTCAAATCCCAAGCAAATTATTGGGGTAGGAATTGATCCATAGACCGAGTTAGGGAAGATGGAAAGGCTCACCACCTCTGTAACACCCCTGAAATTCCGCTACATTAGAATATAATATAATAAATATTTCAAGGAAATTCCAAAAGTGTCATGCCGCGATAATTAATAATAATCACCGCAAGACAAAAGGTTCTAATTAAAATAAATATAGTCAACAAGGTTTAAATAATTAACCTAGCTAGAATCTAAATAATTATTACTGACTGAAATAAAATACTAAAGTCAAATGAATAACAACGAAAGTCTTATTAAACCTACTAAAGCATAACTAAATCCATCGCACTCTTTAACCCAACCTTGAGCTAACCTCGTTCAAGTCCCTGCACATTAAACACTGTAGTATCAGCCAAAAGGCTGAGAGATTTTATACTATACTAAAACAAAACTATCCAATGTGTAGGTAAGATATATATATATAGGAATATCTTACAAATTCATTTCAAAGCTGTACAGATCAAATATAAAAAATAAAACAACTTTCCAATAATCTCAACTTTCAATCTTTCTCTTCCTGAAACAATTATGTAAATACATTTAAACTGTAACTATTTTGAAACCTGTAAGTAGAAAGTATTAAAGTCCAATGAGCTAGCTAGGCGCACGAGACAAGTAAACACCAAAGCCCCTAGTATGCATACCCCTAACTTAATAATGAACCAAGTAGGAAGACAAATGGCAAGTGTATTGATCAACATACACCCAACTACTAAACAATGGTTGAGACAAAACTCAACCTACTTCCAAACCAGAGGAATACCGCTTACCGGCAACCCCACAGAAACATTCTTATAAAACATCATGAATCATAATTAAGTAAACATAGAAACATTATAATTTACTCAAAACCTGTAGCAATGAGGAACATCCTCCTTTTAAATCTCAACTTGGCATATGAGGAACTTCCTCCCTTTTGAATCTCATATATAATCTCATAATTTTCTTTCACAGTAAATATCGTCAAATCGATTTAAATATCATTATATGAACAATGTAAAACCTTTTAAATTCAATATATAAACAATGTAACCATACAATCCTTTTTAAATCACAATATCAACTTCAAACCAATATAGACCATTTTTCAAAATAATTCGTACAATTCGTAGTTAGAAATCTTACGTTTTCAACAACCACAATCAACCAAACTCAATCTCAAGTCAATAAGGTTCTTCTACGAACCCACAATCTATAATATAATAAAGTATAGTATAAGTCACTTGACTATACTTCACATAATTCACATATAAGTGACATAACCTAGTTAATGAGCTTTGACTAATTTTGAAAACGACTCAATGTCAATAGATTACAAAAGTCAACAAAAGTCAAACCGGTCAAATTTGATCAACAAAAGTCAATTTGATTCTAATATCATCCAAATTATTTTTCCACCAACTAACTCCTTCTCCTTCTCCCTATACTAACAACAACACAATATAACCATAACAACAACAACCTACTACAACTACAACTACAACAACAACACAACATAATCAATAATTTCATAAATAAGTTTATAAAGTACTAATATTCATAAAACAACCTTATAAATTGACAAGAACCATAAAACAATCTGACTAAAGTTACAAAATTCCAAGAGCAATAATCTCGCAATTTAAATTCCAAAACTTGCTAATTAATTAGAATCAAACATCAAATAATTCCCAATTATACAAATTTCACATCACACAAGTTTTCCCCAATTCAATTTCTCAAGAACCCTAAATTAACAAAAACCCCAATTCAAAAGTAAGCCAAAAAATTAAGTACTAGGATTGAGTCTTACTTGATGAATTAGAGTAATTGGTAATCTTATTTTTGACCTCTAGAAACGAGCACAAATAAACCTCTTTATAAACTCTTTGAAAACGTCCAACGAACCAAGGATCAAATGCTGAATTTTGGTTGATTTGAAAATTGCCATGAAGTTTTAAAACACTTACGTTTTAATGGTGTGTGGTAGGATGGAAGGAAGCCAAAAAGAAAGGGGAAGGTTGATTTCCTTCTTTGCAGTATTTCGTGACTACGACAATAAGGAAAGTAAGGTTTTTTTTTGTTTTCTTTTTGTTTTTTTAATTTTTTTTTTGTTTCTCCTCTTTATTTATAATCTCTATACTGTAAGGGAAGAGGGGTGGGACACCAAACTTATTGGATTGTCCATTTTACCCTTACCCTTTAGTATTAATAAAAACAACAATAACAAACCAATAATTAAAAACGTAACAAAAAAAATCACTCCTCACCCCACACCCAGTAATCCCTCCTTAACCCCCACACCCCACGTTTAAACGCACCCACTAATTAAAAAAACTATCTAATAACTCCTAATAACTAGCCACACCCCACGTTTAAACCCACCCACTAATTAAAAAAACTATCTAATAACTCCTAATAACTAGGAATAAACAACTAACCCCCACACCAGTAATCCCTCCTTAACCCCGACACCCCACGTTTAAACCCACCCACTAATTAAAAAAACTATCTAATAGCTCCTAATAACTAGGAATAAACAACTGAATCAACGTTCAATCTTTTCCCCTTTCCATTTCTTCCTCTTCTCCATTCCATTTCTTTCTCCTCTCCATTTCATCACCTGCAAAACATTAAAAAAAAACACTGAAAAAGGTAAAAACAATTCATCCATTGGTATCAGCTGCATCTGTGCTATTAATTGGGTCCAGTGAAGAGCAGAAACATCACTAAAGATTATCAGCTGCATCTGTGCTATTAATTGGGTCCAGTGAAGAGCAGAAACATCACTGAAGATAACTTTCAAGTCGCAAAACACTGAAAAAGGTAAATGTTGTCATTTTTTTCTTCATCCATGAATGTGTATATCAGTAGCTAATTAATCAAACTATAACATGTTTTTGTTTTTGCAATGAATGAGTAATATATAAAAAAGGATGAAACATAGAAAGCCTCTAAACCCTCTGTTTTCCTCTCTAGAAGCCATCACCAAGTACAATATAGCCAAAGTTCCAACCCTCAGTTTCACATGTTCTCACTCTATTAACACGCAAATTTCATGTCATCATTTAAACACCAACTCCAATCCAAAACAGAGGAGACCCACTACAATCAAACAACAACCCATATCATAAAAACCCAATCTTTCACTAAATTCATTCCACAAAAAACCAAATAAATTCACTAAAAAAAAATTAAGAGAATCAGAGAAATTACAATTGTGATGGAGATGGAGCATAATGTTGAGGATTAACACCCACAGAAGAAGTTGTTTCTTGAGCATTACTACCCCTATTAGTTGTTGTGCTTGCAAACAACTCAACACTATCACCTTTCTTCTCATTTTTACTACTCTGACCACCTTTATGGTCAGCAAATATATTTGTATGGGGGGATTTGGTGACTTTTTTGATATCTGGATCGCTTCTTCAAACGAGATATCCGCTGTCAAATTCGGTAACTTCAAGCTCAAATCCGGCATATTCTCCCCTGTTTACATTGACCTGCGCTTAATAGTTTCATACCCTTCACTCCTCTCTCAAATCTCCCAAACCCTAATTTCCTCTGTAACATCTTCTTCTCTTCCTGCTACCTTCGATGTCATTTGTGGCGTTCCTTACACTGCTCTCCCTATCGCTACCGTCGTATCCGTCGCTAATAACATTCCAATGCTTATGCGCCGTAAAGAGGTTAAGTCTTATGGAACTGCTAAAGCCATTGAAGGTGTTTTTACTCCTTCCCAAACTTGCCTTATTATTACCTCTGGATCTGTAATTCTAACTCCCAAACGATCCTTAACAACATCGCCAAAACTCGATTAACGAAATTCTCCGACGAATTCTCAGGTGATAATGAATATGATAAGGATTCCGACAACTTTTGGAGGTTTAGGGTTTGCAGAGGTGAGAGAGAGAGGAGGTGATATGGGCGACTGTTTTTTGGAGGTGAGGTGAGGTGGGTTTGCATAGGTGAGAGAGAGAGGGTGGTGATATGGGCGACTGTTTTTTGGAGGTGAGGTGAGGTGTGTTTATGAACATTTAGTTATAGGTCATCGATATATATTGCCAATGTTATCATGTTGTCATACTCATATTATATTATATGCATTTCAATTCTAGCCTATTCTCAATTTCAATTTTATTTAGGATTTATTTTAATTGTTTCATCTAAATAAGTGAAAATAAATTATATTGTTGGAATTATTTTATTAATTTCTATTTTCATATTTGCAATTGAATGAAATTGAAATTTATTGTTATTTCTTCGCTTTATTCTTTTGGACTAAACTGAACTCGACTAAATATAACTTTCTTACTGTAGTTCAATAATAAAAAAATACTAATAATAAGTAATATAATAAATATCATGATAATAATTATAAACACATATAATAAAAAAATACTAATAATAAGTAATATAATAAATATCATGATAATAATTATAAACACATAATTACTAGATTATATTTATAATTTTTATTATGAATTATAGCATAAAACTAAAATAAATAAATATAAAACTCTCAATAACAATAATAATAAAATTAATAATGTAAAAAAATAGTAGAATATTTTAACTAATAATATAATTAAATAGGTGTAAATATATATTATTAAATATCGGTAAATTATATTGATGTAGAATTGAATAAAATTATTATTTATTCGATAATT
Organism: Patellifolia procumbens; assembly: GCA_947645195.1. NCBI lineage: Eukaryota > Viridiplantae > Streptophyta > Magnoliopsida > Caryophyllales > Amaranthaceae > Patellifolia > Patellifolia procumbens. The sequence continues at coordinate 116,338 of CANSGD010001188.1, read as the reverse complement.
CAATTAAAAGTAAACTCATTAATTCTTAAACTCTTATGGAATTTACATAACTATCATTCTAAACATTCAAAATCAAGTGCAACATACTAAACTTAATATGAAATTTACGTAACTAACATTCGAAACATATTATACGAATCTAAGTATTGTTATTACAAATGGGTTATGTATATAAACAAATATTATCAACATAGATTAACATAATAATTTTTTAAAATAAAAAAAAACTAAAAGAAATTAAGTATTGTTATTACAAATGGTTTATGTATATAAACAAATATTATCAACATAGATTAACATAATAATTTTTTAAAATAAAAAAAAACTAAAAGAAATTGAGTGAAATAATACCCCAAAGTTGTAGTAATGCGACTAAAATTCGCATGTGTAGTTTCACAATGGATGAAGACGAAAATCAAGATATGCAACGACAAAGGAGGAAATGGAGTGATAGGAAAAGATGTCAAAGGCAATCCTTGACTCCTGAACAAAGGGGTCGTGAAAACGCACAAAGACGAACCAAATATTCGCGCAGATTTACGGAAAATACGCTTGCATCACATAGCAGTCAACTAGAAACAACCCCCGTAGAAGGTCATTGCATGAGTGGAAGTCGTGATGACGTTTTCAACTCTACGGAAGTTAGAAGCCCCGTGACAGACATTAACAACTCTGATCAAAGTGTCCAGAATGGGCATGAAGGATATGACTGTAAGATTTGTGAAGTTAATTATCTTACATTAATCATGTACAAATGATCGTTTAGTTGACTGATCTACATGAAACCTTTTTGATCATGCAGTACACACCATTGGTGAACTACGTTCACTCGACATGCGATCAAACATTGAAACTCATAATCAGATGTTTAATGAAAGATATGGGGACTTTGCAAATGAGAACAACTTGCCCAATCAATCATATTCTGATGGAGAAAACAGTAGAACCAATGAAGATACAACGAACCGAAACAACTTCCCCAACCGATTCTTTTGTATTGGACAAAGTAGTACAACCAATGCAAATACATTACACACATCGTCAAACGCAATGGACATTAAAGGCGATGTTGGTTTAGAAAATGAAGTTTTCTTGGGTGGCAAAATTAGTATCGATGATAACACTACATCCAACGTCACTAACATATCAAACAGTATCGTTGATGATATAAGAGTTTGGAAAGTTGGAAGACATGGTTATCGAAATTGTGCAAGAAATTACTATAAGACTCAAGGGGTGCCTATATTCGATTTGCCTTCTATGACAACATGTCCACATTGTGAAACACGCCTTTTCCATTGTGAATCATCTGAGCTGTGTTGCTTAAATGGGAAGGTCAATCTGCCTGATCATCCTTTGTGCCCCGAGTTACTTGAACTCTTTTCTGATCAGTCGGACGATGGGGCTCATTTCAGACAAAACAGTCGTAAGTACAACCATGTATTTGCTTTCACTTCAATGGGAGTACATATCGATGATGAATTAGCAAATGCACGTCAAGGTGTGTACACATTTCGTGCTCAAGGTTCAATTTATCATCGCATCGGTGGATTTTTACCTTTAACATCAAATGATCGTCCTCGGTTTCTTCAACTCTACATTTATGACACTGATCATGAAAATGAAAACCGAGTAGCTGAGAATTCTTCATTACGGATCAGTATGCTTGATAAAATCAAGCATATTCTTAATGCTTATAACCCTTTTGTCCATAATCTTCGCCATCTTGCTCAACGTAGTGACTTACAAGACTGCAGGTTTGTCATCAAAGAGCAATCTCCCACCAATCATCAGTATACAATGCCATCAGCATCCCAAGTGGCAGCCGTTGTCGTTGGAGGAGATGACGTTGCTAACTTAAAAGAGCGAGATATTCTTATAGAGTCTATCAATGGAAATTTGGTGTACATTAAAGATACTGCAGGTTATTATGACCCATTACAGTATCCTCTATTATTTCCTTTCGGCTCTTATGGTTGGGATTTGAATAGTCGTACAACAACTGGTAGAAAGTTGACATGCCGAGAGTTTTATGCATATATGTTCCAGGTGCACATTTTGCTATAACTCTTATTTCCCTACAACTTTTTACCTATAATATTTCTAACAAAAACAATTATTATGTTCTTCAGATGCGCGAACATCTTGATTCTCTACTCTTTAAAGGTGGTCGTCTACTTCAACAATTTGTTGTCGATAATTGTGTAAAAATGCAAGCATCTAATTTGAGATGGATTGCATACAATCAAAATAAGATACGCGCTGATTTATATAAAGGTTTAGAGGACTCTTTAAATACTGGAGAGCACAGCACATGTTGAGACTCATTTATCTAAATCAGCTTTCTTATGAATTTCACGCAATTGTTTAAATGAACATTAAATTCTTTATCATTATGTTTTCTTCTCCAGAGAACGTTGGTAGAAGAACGATACTACCATCTTCATTCGTAGGAAGTCCTCGAGATATGCACCAGAGGTATCAAGATGCAATGGCCTTGGTACAAAAGTTTGGCAAGCCAGATTTATTTTTGACAATGACTTGCAATCCTTCTTGGTCAGAAATACAAACAGAATTATTGCCTGGACAAGTGTCAAATGATCGGCCGGACCTACTAACACGGGTGTTTCATGCTAAATTTGAAGAGTTAAAAGGATGTTCTAGAAAGGGCTATCCTCGGAAAGGTGGTGGCTTATGTTTATGTAATTGAATTCCAAAAGAGGGGGCTTCCTCATGTTCATATGTTACTGATCCTCGATCAAAATGATAAGCTAAGCACTCCGGATGAATATGACCAAATCGTTAGAGCAGAAATTCCTGATGAAAAAGAAGAACCTGAACTGCACAAGAAAGCTCTTAAACACATGATTCATAATCCATGTGGTGTTCAAAATCAACAATCCCCATGCATGAAACAAGGGAGTTGTAAAAAAGGATTCCCTAAGCCATTTTCAAATGAAACGTTGCAAGGCAATGACTCATACCCTGTATATCGTCGCCGACAAGATCGTCCACCTGTACCAATGCGACATAATTCTCGGATAAATGTTGATAATCGATGGGTAGTTCCATACAATCCATTTCTTCTCTTGAAGTACGATTGTCACATTAATTGAGAAATATGTAGCAGCATTAAATCTGTCAAATATTTGTATAAGTACTTACATAAAGGTTCAGATAGGGTGTCCATGGAAGTCCATAACGGTGATGAGATAGCTCAGTATGTCGATGCAAGATGGATTTGTGCACCTGAAGCTTTTTGGAAATTTTATAAATTTCCTTTGACTCGAATGTGTCCATCTGTAGATCGCTTGCAAGTACATTTGCCGAACATGCATCAAGTGAGGTTTGAAGGGAACCGAGAAATCTCAAGCATATTGGCAGACCCTCGAAACTCGAAAACAATGTTAACCGAGTTTTTCAAGACAAATGCATTTGATGTACGTGCTAGAAGATATCTATATAGAGAATTCCCAGAGCATTACAGATGGATTTCAACTACATGCGAATGGCAGCGAAGGAGAAGCAAACAACGAGTTATGGGTCGACTATATGTAGCTTCTCCATTGGAAGGAGAAAGATTTTATATGAGGTTGATGTTCAATCATGTCAGGGGTCCTCAATCGTTTGAAGATCTAAGAATTGTTGATGGTGTCACACAACCAACTTTTAGAGCTGCTGCGGAATCCCTTGGTCTAATTGAAAGTGACGAAAGCATTCGTCAGTGTCTTTTAGAAGCATCTTATGTAAGAATGCCATCATCATTACGGAGATTGTTTGCAACCATATTGATATATTGTCAACCAACAGGATTATGTGCTCTATGGGATGAGTTTTTCTCCGACATGGTTGAGGACTATCCTTCCTCAAATATGTCAAGTAATGATGTTGTTCTGACTCACAAGCTTCTACATGACTTGGATTGTCTATTGCGGCGGCTTAGAAAGAGAATTTCTGACTATACAGAGTTGCCAAGTTTACCTGAAAATACCGAGGACGTCGATGAGCTTCCTGTAATCATGGAGGAGTACTTTTCTGTGCCAGTTCCAGAAGCTGACTTGGCATGTGTTGACACTCTTAATAGTGACCAACGAATTGCGTATGACACAATAATGGATGCAGTTCTCTCAAAAACTGGGGGCACTTTTTTCGTTGATGGTCCAGGGGGCACTGGCAAAACCTACCTATATAGAGCGCTACTAGCTACGGTAAAAGGTAGGGGTGAAATAGCTATTCCTACCGCGACATCTGGAATTGCAGCTACATTATTGCATCAAGGCAGAACATCACAATCGACTTTTAAACTTCCACTAAAACCTGATAGCTCATCATCTTGCTCATTCACCAAACGCTCTAAAACTGCCATTTTTTTGAAACACTCTGCCATAATCATATGGGATGAGGCTCCAATGACACACAGACATCAATTTGAAGCTGTTGATCGATCACTCAAAGATTTAATGGGAAATGACTTGCCATTTGGGGGGAAAATTATTGTATTTGGTGGAGATTTTAGACAAGTCTTACCAGTTGTTTGAAATGGAACCAAGGCTCAAATGATCGACGCATGTTGGTTAGGTCCCCTTTATGGAAACACATTCGTGTTTTGCATTTGAGAGAAAATATGAGATCAAGAGATGATAATGCATTTGCTACTTTCTTACTCTCTGTTGGGAACGGAAATGAACCTACTAATTCAGATTATATGATTAAATTGCCAAACCATATGGTCATACCATCAACTGGTGATACCTCGATTGCACAATTAGTCGATCATATTTTTCCAAATTTATGTGAGCATGTGAGTGACGGAAATTATATGGTTGAAAGGGCAATCATCACACCCCTCAACGAAGATGTTGACAAGATAAATGATGAAGTTGTCCAAAAATTTCTCGGAGAAGGAAAAACATACTATTCGATTGATAGTGTTCCTGAAGATAACAGAAATTTGTATCAACAAGAGTTTTTAAATTCAATTGCAGCATCCGGGTTGCCTCCTCATGCTCTCACTTTGAAACCCGGAGTTCCTTTGATGCTCTTGAGAAATATTGATCCTAAAAATGGTCTTTGTAATGGGACACGGTTGCTTTGTCGTTCATTAAAGGATCATTTTATAGATGCCGAGATCTTAACTGGACATTCTAGGGGTAATAGAGTATTTTTGCCAAGAATCCCCTTGAAAACTGCCGAAGATATGAAATTGCCATTTGAGATGGTTAGAAAACAATTTCCAGTAAAGTTGAGTTTTGCACTGAGTATAAACAAGTCCCAAGGGCAAACTATTCCCCATATAGGCATTTACCTACCGGATCATGTATTCAGCCATGGGCAGCTATATGTGGCACTATCACGGGGAATTTCAGAGGACACAACAAAACTTATTGTAAAAAAAGGGAAAATTCAAGGGCATGATGGAGTATTTACAAAAAATATTGTATATAAAGAAGTTTTATTGTCAAATGATTAGAATAAGGATTTAGTGTTTGAATTATGTCTTAGGAACTTTGTAATAAGAGCATAGTGTATCTTTTGTTTTTTTTCCCTTATTTCAATAGTTGAATTTTAGCACTGTATCCATACTTTGAGTAGTTTATAATCAATTTACTTATTAACCTCACTATATAATTGTTACTTACCTTATATGTCTTGAGTTTTCGTCACTACTTAATTATTATATTAATCTATTTAATGTAATGTTGTAGGATGTACATTAAATATAATGTGTTATTCATTATCAAACTACATTCACTAATATTTTCTATTTTTCAATTGTACAGCATGGAGTATCATTATCCACCTTTTATGCATTTATTTCCTTGCGGGGTACGACGATATAACGTACGAGCTCGATTGGTTCGTAACTACGATATTTTTAATTACACCCATCGAGGAACAACTAAGCAAATATGGAAAATGCTTTTTGTCGATGTTGAGGTAAATTTCATAATTACATAAATTTGTGATTGAATTAGTTTATACACTGTCAAACTGATTGCCTACCTTTTGATAGGGCGAGGTCATGCAATGTACTATATTATCTCCTCATGTAGATAAATTTATAGGAAGATTTCAAGAGGGACATATTTATGTACTTCTTGGTGTACAAGTAGTCTTCACTGATGAGAAAATTGATATTGTACCAAATTGAAAAAAAATGATAATGTTAGCAGACACTAATGTTATCCGTGAAGAGGAGGATGACATTGCAATACCTACATTCTACTGCAACTTAGTTTCTTTGAACCGGCTCCACATTCATGTGAATCGTATTGACAGAGTTTTTGGTAATTTTCTTACATTTCACTAATATTTACTTAAACATACTTATCTTCAAACAATCTATTTTAATTAGAAATTATTTATGATTTTTAGATGTTATGGGATTAGTCATATATGTTTCGCCAATCAAGAGTGTTCGAGAAAATTCAGTCAAAAGAGAAATAGCAATAATGGATAAAACGTAAGCCCTTTTCTGAAATAAGAGTTCTTATTTATTAGTTGTAGTTATATTGATTTAATTATTTGTTTTAATATTCCATGCTTTTTAACCATAGTTGGACAATTACTAAATTAACACTCTGGAATGATTTTGTGAACGTTGTTGGTGATGAAAACACTAATGGATCTGATTGCTCAATTATTATTGCATGTGGTTTACATGTGAAGAGCTTTTATGGTAAATCACCGAAATAAATATATTGATTTTCTCCATTTGTATATAAATTCAATATTTTAGATTTGTGATAATTTTTCTATTCGACTCTTAAAAAACAGGTATAAATCTTACAACAGGATGTTACACCAGGATTTATGTTAACCCAGTTAAAGAACATACAACTACCTTATCTACTTGGTATGTACAAGTTAACTATATGCATATATTACCTTAATTACTATTTGAACTAAAATAATAGTATAAAATTTGCAGGTATGAATCAGAGAAATGGGCAAAAAAAAAAGTTGCATGGTTTCGTTCGACTACATTCTCTTTACAATCATCTATTGCTCCCCGGATCCGATTAGATACATTTCATTCCATGAGAAAAGTAAATAATCTAATATTGACTTCTATTTTTGAAAAAAATTCAATTAGTATATGAATGTATAACTTTAATCGATTACTCTTGCAGATGCAATATTGCCGAGTTGTTGCTTATGCACGTGGCTATGACGACATTGAACATGTTGATAATCTCATATATGAAGCATGTCATTATTGTGATAGCCGGGTTTCCATTTTCAAAGGAGTTTCAAATTGTCTATCGTGCAATCTTATAAATGTTGTAACTATTCCAAGGTATGAAATTCATACTATAAGTTATTGAAATTGATTCTATGTAAATAATAATTTGATATCTTATTTTATCAACAGGTTATTGATTCGACTTACCATATATGACCTAAATGGTACTTTGAGAGTCACGATACCTCATGACCTTGCACAACGCGTTTTGGGATGCTTAGCTACTGACATAAAATTATTACTTTTACAGGTTTTTCATCTATTATAAATAAATAATCTAATAACCCTTTTAGCCTATATTGCATGTAAAATTAAATATAATTGTTTATGTTTTTGCAGCAAAATGGACGCACTCAATTATTGGATAAACTACACTCAGTTTTTGGATACAAAGCGTATTCGTGGGTCTTACCTCCGCCAGTTGGAGAATTCTATCCAGAACATTATTACAATGTTGGTTATGTGCTACAAGTTGATTGGGAAGAAGAATGTATATGGTTAGGAAAGCAGAATAAAACAAACTAAAAAAGTTTAGCCCATAGTTTTATAACTTTATTTTCTTTCTTGGTTATTACATAGTTGAACTCTTAAGATGTTTTTGTTTACAAAAAGTTGTGTTCTGTTACTTGCATATTATTTCATAGTTATTGAGGTTTTTTAGGAACATATTATTTTGAGATATACAACTTACAATCGACAACTTTGATGAGTTCATATATGTTTCACCAATGTAGCCTAAAAAGTCGCCGCACGCATAGCGTGCATAAAAGGCTAGTTTAGTTTAACTAAACCTAATGGATATGGGTATTTAACCTAATCCAACTAAGAATAGATGTTGGACTATTTCTAATATGAAGTTAAAGTATGGAAGAAAATAATTTTAAAGACTAAATTAAATTATTTTTATAAAATGATCTAATATAATTATTTACTTACAATATATAAAAATACAGGGTGTTACAATCTACCCTCCTTAAAATAAGTTTCGTTCCGAAACTTGAAGTATGGATCACACAATTAAACATTCAAACTTAGACTCTTGTTTTTCAAAATAGCTCATTAACTCTATAGGTTACACAACTACTAGACACTTGAAATATAAAACTTCAAGTTACATCCTACCATCCTAATATACTGTAACACCCCTGAAATTCCTCTACTTTGAAAATGTAATATAATAAATAATTTAAGGAAACTCCAAAGGTGCTACGCCGCGATAATTAAAAATAATCACCGCAAGGCTAAAGGTTCTAACTGAAATAAATAGTCAATAAGGTTTAACTAATCAAACTAACTAGAATCTAAATAATTATTACAAACTGAAATAAAATATTAAAGTCAAAAGAATAACAGCGGAAGTCTTATTAAACCTACTAACGTATAACTAAATCCATCGCACTCTTTAACTCAACCTTGAGCTAACCACCTTCAAGTCCCTGCACATTGAACACTATAGTATCAGCCAAAAGGCTGAGCAAGATTTCATACTGTACTAAAATAAAACTATCCAATGTGCAGGTAAGATATATAGGAATATCTTACAAATTCATTTCCAACCTGTACAAATTAAATATATAAAATGAAACAACCTTCCAATAAATCTCAACTTTCAACTTTCTTTCTTTCTAAAACAATCCTGTAAATACATTTAAAATGTAACTGTTTTGAAACCTGTGAGTAGGAAGTATTAAAGTCCAATGAGCTAGCTAGGCTCACGAGACACGTAAACACCAAAGCCCCTAGTATGCATACCCCTAACTTGATAACGAACCAAGAAAGAGGACAAATGACAAGTGTATTGATCAACATACACCCAACTACTAAATAATGGTTGAGACAAAACTCAACCTACTTCCAAACCCGAGGAATACCTCTTACCGGCAACCCCACAAAAATATTCTTATAAAACATGATAAATCATAATTAAGTAAACATAGAAACATTCTAGTTTACTCAAAACCTGTAGCAATGAGGAACATCCTCCTTTTAAATCTCAACTTGGTATATGAGAAACTTCCTCCCTTTTGAATCTCATAAATAAATCTCATTTTTCTTTCACAATAAATATCGTCAAAACGATTTAAATCTCATTATATAAACATTTTAAAACCTTTTTAAATCTCAATATATAAATAATGTAAAACTCTTTTTAAAATCTCAATATATAACCACACAAAACCTTTTTAAAACTCAATATAAACTTTAAACCAATATCATCCAATTCTCAAAATAATCTGTACAAGTCTTAGTAAGAAATCTTACCTTTTTCGCAACCACAACCAACCAAACGTAATCTCAAGTCAATAAGGTTTCTTCTACGAACCCACAATCTACAATATAATAAAGTATAGTATAAGTCACTTGACTATATACTTCACATAATTCACATTCAAATAACCTAACCTAGTTAATGAGCTTTGACTAATTTTAAAAACGACTCAACGTCAATAGGACAAAAAGTCAACAAAAGTCAAACTGGTCAATGAAATTCAAACTGGTCAAGTTTGGTCAACAAAAGTCAAACTGGTCAAGTTTGGTCAACAAAAGTCAAACTTATCAAGTTTGGTCAACAAAAGTCAAACTGATTTTGACTCTAATATCATCCATATTATTTTCCCACTAATTAACTCCTTCTCATTCACCCTATACCAATAACAACTATGACTACAACAACAACAACAACCTACATCAACTTAGGATTTAAAACTAACAACTAAGAACTAATCCAATATACTCAAGAATTTCAAAATAACATTTAAAGTCACAATAACTATAATAATGTAAACTATATTTCAACTAATAACTCAAAATAATAAACTAACCATCAATCTAATATAACAAGAATTCATAATAATTTGAAAAGTATTAATTTTTGCAAACTAAACTCATAGATATACTAATTAACTCGAATTACACGTAAAACATCAACCAATTAAACAAATTGAGCATAGTATAAATTTTTCCCAAATTAATTTTCTCAAGAACCCTATTTCAACAAAAACCCCAACTTGAAAATCAAGCATAAACTAAAATCAAAACATGGGAATAAATCTTACTTGATTGATTAATAGAGTAATTGGAATATAGAATAGTGTAAAAAGACCCGAAAAATTTTACCTTGATCCGAAATTCGACCCAAATAACACTCCAAAATCCTTCTTTGCTTTCAATCCCAAAACACCCACAATCAAATAGAGATGGAACGGTGATGATAAATGATTGTTGATGTTGCTAGTTAATAAAGTCAAACAAATGCAAATTTGCTTTGGAGTTACTGAACAAGTAGGAAAACAATGAGGTTGAAGGGGGAATTATTGGATGGCGTCGAGCACAATAACTGGTGGGTTGCACACATGTAAGTCTCTCTTTACTTTTTTTTTTCTTCTTCTATTTCTACTTCTATTTATAGTTTAGTTTAACTAAACCTAATGGGTTATGGATACTTAATCTAATCCAACTAGGAATAGATTTTGGGGTAATTCTAAAATAAAGTCAAAGTAGGGAAGAAATATAATTTAATAAAAGGCTAATTCAAATTATTTTCATAAAGTACTTTAATATAAAAATTACTAACTATATATAAAAATACGGGGTGTTACATATACAAAGTAGGGTATTAAACACATAGCAAAATTATCAACCAAACATGCATTATAATAACTTTCAACAATAAAGGCGCGAAATAAGTACGCATTCTACCCCCCTTAAAAAGAGAGTTACGTCCTCGTAACTAAAAGTTTACCTCGGCGAAGAGATGGGGATACTTAAGACGCATGGCATCCTCAAACTCCCAAGTACATTCCGCCAAATTGTGATTTGACCACAACACCTTCACGAACTTTGTCTCACCTTTGCGAGTTTTTCGAACCTTTTGATCTAGAATCTGAATTGGAAACTCCTCATAAGTCATATTATTATCTAACTGAAGAGAATCGGGCTGTAGCACATGTGAAGGGTCACTAATGTATCGACGTAACTGAGAAACATGGAATATGTTATGCGCACGATCAATGCCTTGTGGTAACGCCAATAAATAAGCGACTTCTCCTATCCTTTCCAAAATCTCATAAGGGCCAATGAACTTAGAGATCAACTTGCCCTTCTACCCAAATCGCATCACACCCTTCATAGGAGAAACTCTAACTAATACCTTCTCTCCTACCTCAAACTCCTCACGACGACGATGCTATCGCCATAACTCTTCTGTCTATCTTGTGCCTCCTTCATTTTCTGCTGGATGAGCTTTACTTGCTCAACCATCTCCTGAATCATCTTGGTCTAAATCACAACAGATTTACCAATATCACTCCAACACAAAGGAGTACGACATCGACGACCATACAGAGCTTCATACGGAGCCATCTGAATGGTAGAATGGTAACTATTATTGTACGAAAACTATATCAAATCAAGCTTATCCTCCCAATAACCCTGAAACTCTAAGGCACAAGCTCTCAACATATCCTCCAATATTTGAATAGTGCGCTCAGTCTGACCATCTGTAGCAGGGTGAAAAGCTATACTATCTTCAATTTAGTCCCTAGAGCTTCCTGAAGCTTCTACCAGAAGTTAGATAAGAATCTACGATCCCTATCTGAAATGATGTCACTCGGAACACCATGAAGTCTGATCACGTTCTCTCTATAAGCAGTAGCCAATCTCTCATGCTTCCAAGTATCCTTCATGGGGACAAAATGAGCAGACTTGGTAAGACAATCCACAATCACCCTAATCATATTATTCCCCTTTGGTGTCCTCGGAAGTCCGCAAACAAAATCCATAGAAATCGAATCCCATTTCCACTGTGGAACCCCTAAAGGCTGAATCATTCCCCGAGGCCTATTATGCTCACTCTTCACCTTCTGACAAGTCAAGCATCTCGAGACGTACTTAGCGGCATCTGTCTTCATATGAGGCCACCAAAAAGTCCGCTTGAGATCGTTGTACATCTTATCCCCTTCAGGATGCACAGAAAACTGCACTGTATGAGTTTCCTCCAAAATATTATCCTTTAACTCAGGAACATTAGGAACACACCATCTCCCTTTAAACCTCAAAATACCACCCTCGGCTAGTGTGAAATTAACAGGATCATTAGCTTGCTTGTCCTTCAAAAAATGATCACTCACTTGTGCTTCCTTGATCTCGTCAAACAAAGTGGACTGAATAGTTTGAGCATTAAGCTGAGCTCTTATTTGCACTATCTCCACATCGAGACTCTGAAACTCCTCTATAAGACGATTTCTGGAACGTAAGGTCTGCAAATGATGAGAGGATTTCCTACTAAGTGCGTCTGCAACGACATTCTTACCCTCGTGGTACTGAATCTCCATATCATAATCTTTGATCAGTTGCAACCACCTCCTCTGCCTCATGTTCAACTCTCTCTGAGTGAAGATGTGTTTCAGACTCTTGTGGTCCGAAAATATCTTAAATGATGTGCCAAGCAGTTAATGGCGCCAAATCTTAAGTGCAAAAACAACAGCCGCCAACTCTAGATCATGGGTCGGATAATTCACCTCATGTGTGTGATTTGATATCACAATATATGTAAGTATGTGTTATGAGTTAATTTTAAGTTACTAAGTATTAAGATATGTAAAGTTATGAGTAAGATATAAGTACACATGGTTATGTGAATGCAAGTATATGTATATACATACATGTATATAAATTATATGTGTATAAGTATATTGATGAAAGTATATTTGTGATTGAGTGTTCTCTCACTTAGAATTGTGATTTAAGGTCTTATACATTACATAAGTTTCCCATATTTACAGAAGTACGAGGAAATTGGGAAAATTATGTAGCTTACTAATTTGGGTTTGGATTGAAGTGTATTGCATAATTTTGGGCCAAACAAGTATGAAATTATTCCTTAGGATGTGCCCAACACTAATTGGGTAGATTTGGGTCAATAGGTAACCCGAAAGTTGGAGAAATGAGGCTCCCAAGTGAATTGCTGAACTGAAAACAACTGAACAGTCACAACCACAACCATATATATATGACCAAATTACCCTTACTAAGAGGGGAAAAATGAAAATTTAAATACAATTAAATTAAGTAGACATACTGAGTTAACTCTAACCAAAAACTCATCTTCATCCCTTGAGAAACAAAGAAAACCCAGAACTCCAAAAACTCCTCTCCCTACTCGCTGACATGGGCACCAACACCAAGGCGGGTTCTTCTCCATTTTTCTCATTATTTCCAACATGAAACCTCATATTGGATTCCTTGGGTCCAAATGCATATTGGGGAAGCTTTGGATCATGAATAAAGCCCTTCAAAGGAAGTTAAACTCACCCACAAAAATGAGTCAAGGTAATGAGTATACTAACGACTAGTTTCAAGTATTTAAAACCCTAATTTTACCAAGTATCAAAGTAAGGGTAATTTAAAGGCGGCTATAAGAGTTCTAAGTTATGAGGAATAATATAGGGTTTCCAAAGGTACACTCCTAGAATTGGCTTCTCTTCGTGGTACACTTCCACCTTTTTGACTTCTCAATGGTACACCTGTACTTTGAAATCTTCCCTACGGTGATCATTCCGTTAAATAAAAGGTTAGGTTAGTATTAATCAGGGTTAGGGGTTTGTCTCGTTTTGCGTACTTTAACTTTTTCAAGGTTAAGATGACATTTTTTCGAAAAACGGGCACCACTGTGCATCCTTCATGGGTAAGAATTTCGAGAATCCCTACGAAATGAGTACCAATAAGCCGGGTTTTCTAACACGTACCTCGAGATGACTTTTTAATAGTCGAAAAAGCCCCATCGAAGTACGTGCTCGAAAACCCGACTTGTAGGTACCCTTTTTGTAGGTATTATCGAAATTATTGCCCATAAACGGTGCACGGTGGTATCCGTTTTTCGAAAAAATATCATCTTCACCTTAAAAAAGCCAAATCACGCAAAACAAGGCAAACCCCTAACCCTAATTAACCCTAAACTAACATTTTAGTGAACGGAATGTTCACGGTAGGGAATATTTCAAACTACAGATGTACCATTAAGAAGTAAAAAACATAGAAATGTACTAGTGAGAGAAGCCAATTCTAGGAGTGTACCGTTGGGAATTTCCCAATAATATATGAATCACCAAATATCTTGAGTTTTGAATAAATTTAATTACGAAAGTGAGCCTTGAACATGCACCCGGGTTAGGGTGGGTAGTCTGTAATTGTTTCCATACCAGGACGGGGAATTCCTGGCGAAGTAGGAAATGTCTGGGTTAAGTCTTGAAGGCAGAACAATAAAAGATGGGGCGACGTTCCTCAACAATTTGGAGACAACTGGTATCAGGTACCCCTCTCCACTCGTATTCATGTCAAACGATTTGATCTTATGAAATCTCTAAATGAGTTGAATGTATCTACTCCCTGCTCCCCATATTACTTGATACAATTTGACCCGCACAAATTTTTAGGAGTGTTATTTGACTTGTTTATTTTATTATGAGTAGTTAGTTGTTGGTATTATTTAAGTCCATAAAGTATAATGTGGGATAAATGTGAGCTAAGGGTGTATTGCAAAAGTAAAATAAAAAGTTAAAGAGAGAGAATAATAGGACAAATATGGACCCATCACATAATAAAAAATATATTTTAGTGTAGGATCATGCTATTTTTAGAAGTGTATCAAGTAATATGGGACAGGCGAATATGGGACGTGTATCAGGTAATATGGGACAGAGGGAGTACTTATTATTATGACTATGTATTGTCATTTAGTTTTCAAAATACACCTAAATTTTGTATCTTCTATTACATAGTTTCTACTCAGCTTTGCTGATTGTTTTGTCATTTCTGTAGCATGTCACTTGGTACAAAATAAGCAACGAAATAGACTATTTTACTTCTCTGGACAAGCCGTTCAAGATGCACGACCGAAAGGCCGATTTTATTTTTCTAAGGGCTCCTAGTGAGGAGATCGTTCAGAGATGAGGTACCATAGCCGGGCGATGATGAATTGTGGATGGGGTGCCTCCATGTTGGACCTCTAAGACGATAATGATAAGATTGTTGTTGGTAATTTTAAGACAAAGAAGTACGTGGAAGGCCATGCATCTTTTATTGGGCCGCATTTTAGATGCCCCTTAAGAATTACTTTTGATGTGATAGCTTCTTAGTTGTTGCCGAACTACGTCAGAACGGGGATATAGGTAATTACTTAGGCAAGTAATCTTTATCGTTTGAGTATTAATTTCCTTGTTTTGTGCAGAAGTTGCTCTTACCGCTCTCCCCAAACGAAAGCAAGCAAAAATCAACATGGTTAGGTATAACAACGTTCTTATGTCGGAGGCCTGTAAGTCGGCTGCGGAGAAGCGGTCAGAGACACTGGTACATTCCGCTTGCTCGTCCATGCTTTACATTTTTCTCGGGACGTATCACTTTTTTTTATGGCAAGACATCTAGAATTATCAAATGGTCAAGCCGAGCAAAGAATATTCTTTTACTAATTTCATTTTACACGAGGGTGGCTTGCAAAGGAAACACGTCCCTGATTCTGGATGTCCTCTCTTGGCAAGCAAGACTTGTCTTGTTTTTAAGATAATATGGAGAAGAAAAAGGAGAGGTGGAGCGAGATAAAGAACAAAAAAATCGAGAGAAATTAATAAAAGGAGAGATGTGTAAGAGGGAGATAGAGAAGAGATTGACAGTTCAAAAAATTCTTCAAGTTCCTACATCAACAAAGCTGTCATCAAATCTATGAGTTCTAGTAGTCGTAAATTTGTTCCTTTAGTATCAAATATAAAGTAAACAAAAGCAATTAGTTATTTCCTTGAAACTACAAATAAGGAACAAACAACATAATTCTATTTAAAGTAAAAATGAAGTGAAGAACTACATGTTATTTGAAAGGAATGAGTGTGTGTTTCAAAGGCAAATCACAAGAAAACTAAAATTTTAGGAAAGGTAATGGTTGAGGAATAAGTGACTAATTCTAACTTTAGCCACTTAGCGTATTCCAACCATTTCTTCATAAATGAGCCCTTAATCCTCTCTTTGAATTTAATTGAACATTTGATTTGTTTGCTTTATATGGTTTGCATTATGGTAATAGTGGTGGGTTATGATTAATATGTTTCACCTTCTTTGACTAATTGTTCAACAAGTGCATGAAGATGGCTAATATTACTAGATTGACGTTTTAACAAATTGATGATTTTTAACTCATGATTGACCATTAATTATATATTTCTGGCGATGTGGTGTCACTTCAAATTTGGAATATGATAATAAATTCTTGAAAACTAATTCGTTTTTTATTACGTCAAAAGGGGGTTATGGCAAAGTAACGTATTTATTGTTCTTATTATGGTGTATTCTCCACTTATCATGATCTTGTATAATAGTAATGTATTATATTTATGTTAGTTTTCATTATTGTCATTACGAAAAGGGGGGAAATTGTTGGCTCAATATGGATTTGATGATGACAAACAAAAGAGTTTGTAAGTTTAATGTGTGTAAAAATTGTTGTGAAAGGTTATACCTAAAGCATTGAGTCTAATCCCCCGTAAGTTTATGAATTTTATAAATATATTTAAATTATATTTATAATTATTTTCATATTTATTCCATTTAATTAATTAAATGTTGACTATTATGAAAGTCAAATGATTCTTAAAACGTTTTAAATAATCATTCATATTTATGGGGTTGGATTTTAAGTATTGAATATATTATCAAATATTTTGGGTTGTGTTTAAAACGATTTTAATATTGGGTTGAGGAGCACAAAAATTTTAATTAGAATTGATGATCAACTTGAGCCCAAAACCAAAGCCTAAACCTGTTCACCCTAGGTTTTAGGCAAACCTATAAATACCCCCCAAACCCCAAGTTTGCACACTTTATTTTCTCTCCTTTCTCTCTCCCAAAACCTCTCCTCTTTCCCTCCTTGGTTTGCATGCCGCCGACCACCACACACCCCTTCCCTCTTGTTCGTGTGATGCCGCCAGCACCGCCTCTCGTGTGCCGCCACAACAGCCGCCAGCACCACCATTCTTCTCTCTTCTCTCTTCATCCGGCAGCAGCAGCACGCACAGCAGTCGCTCGTGACCTACGCGCGTCGCTAGCCGCCACACTTGTAGTCGTGTGTTTTTCCTCCTTTGTTCTTCCTGTTTTCATGTTTCCTTTTGGTTATTCCTTAACATTTATCCTCTATTTGATATTTAACTAATGTTTTAATATTTAAAGTTGTAATTTTTATGAGTTTTAATATATTTTGTAAATAAAGTTGAAAACTTTATTGTTTGAATTATTAAAAATCTGATTTTCATTTATTTTGAATATAAATTATAATTTCAGATTTATTATTTATTATTTAAAGTGAGTTTTGAGTATGAAAGTAATGGTTTTTGAGGTTTTTAA
Organism: Patellifolia procumbens; assembly: GCA_947645195.1. Taxonomy (NCBI): domain Eukaryota; kingdom Viridiplantae; phylum Streptophyta; class Magnoliopsida; order Caryophyllales; family Amaranthaceae; genus Patellifolia; species Patellifolia procumbens. The sequence goes on along the minus strand of CANSGD010001188.1, from coordinate 98,709 downwards.
AGCCTAGACTTATAGTATTGTATTAAAGGTTGTTAAAGGTTGAAAATTTGATGTATTTAAATATATTAAAACGAGTTTTGAAGCGTTTTAAAATAATTTATATTGCTGTGAATTAATTAGAATATTAATTCATTTTTATGTTATTGTTTTGGTAGGCTGAAAATTTACTTTAGGCGACTTCTAGAATTCTAAAGTGGCCTCTCACTTTGTCTACACAAGGTACGTACATGTCCTTATGTGTTAGACTAATATCATGTCCTAAGGATTAGGATTATTTATAGTATCATGTATAGGGAACCCTTTTATGGTTCATACGTCGCTATTGAATTGGAATTACGTGTTGTTGAGCATGTTAATTGCCTATATGTTTTATTACATGATTGAATATATGTTTGATTCAAGCATGTTGTTTGGAAGTACTTATATTTTGATCCATCGTGTGATGTGGATTAATAATATTTATTACTGGATTATGGATTTGATATTGTTTCCCTTAATGGATATTTTATTACTTCTCAAAGGACGAGGACTTTGTGAGTAAGTTGGATTATTATTGGTTATGAATATTTTATTACTTCTCAAAGCCCGAAGACTTTGTGAGTAAGTTGGACTATTATTGATTATGGTTATTTTACTACTTTGCAAAGAACGAAGGCTTTGTAGGGTATGTATATTTATTGTCATTGGACATTCGATTGTTGATTTAAGTCAACAAATAAATTGGAGGATTAATTCTTGGTCAATTGGAATTGTTTGATCACTTATTTAATCCTAAGATAAAATTGGAAAATTTTGTATTCATGTTATGTGTTGGTTGTCTGTTTCGAGTCCAACATCGAATAACTTATTAATACTTAAAGTGGAAGTGAATATCAATAGCTTTAAACTTGTGCACGTCTGGACTAGTATGAGTTAGAGTACATGGTGGTAGCCCATGGCTTTTCTTGGGGTCAGATTGATCACCGATTCACCGTACCCTATTTTATTTTTAAAGGTTCCTCGATATCGTAGGTCAAGGGATTACGGAGTCGCGCCTGTAATTCGTCTTCTATTTTGAAGGCTGGTTTTGGTTGGACAACTCGATCCATTGTCTATTCAATTTACTAAATGATTATCATGTCGTACGTCTTGTGGAGTCAAGTCTTATTTTACGAGTTGAAGTCTTGAGGTATCTTTATTGATCATGTTTTATTGCTTAGTAGTATCATGATTAGGTTTCATGTTTTATTTTATTTATGTATGTACTCAGCTTTGCTGATTACGTGCTTTTTCGTGTGTCGATCATGGTCATGCCTTATGATCTTGTGATGGCCCTTAATTAGTGAGCAGTTTTCAATTGAGTAATCGCCTACAAGTTTGGAAGACTTTATGCATCGTCTCAATTACTCATTTGGGACTTGGGAAGCGTTGATGAGAGATCGTTTTATTACTTTAATTGCTTCTTACCTTTACGTTACTTTTATCAAGTTGGTTTATGGATTATTCATTTTAGAATTTTTAAGTTGGTTTTAATTATCCTTCGAGGTTTGGATAATGTTTTTACAATTATTATTTCTTAAGTATTTAATAAAGTTTTATTTAATGTTTTTCCTCTACAACACCCCGAGTAAGCCAATATGTTTTCACACGGGCGATAATGCCCTGATGATTCTCTATTTTAGTTGGAAAAAATATGTTTTATAAAGAGAGAATTGTCGGGGTGTTACATTGAGAATGCTTGTGGATGAAAGGTGTGCAAGGTGTATTGTTCCTATGGAAAAAGAGAATACTACAATCAAGGTTGAAGTGAAGAGACTTGACTTGAAGATTGAAGTGAAGAAGTGAAGATATTCAAAGGAACAACTATCCTAATATAAAGGAAGCTTAGAATGCAAGAGTTTGTATTTTAAATATAAAAAGGAACAAGATTCAGAAAGGTAAGGATACTCGAGCTATAAAGATGGAATGAAGATTTAGTGTCACTAGTTAAGTTCCTAGGTTTAATGAGTCTAATTGGTAAAAAAGGGTGTATCGGTTTCTGTTAATTAAGTCTAGAATTTCCTTAGGTTTAATTGTATGAGTTCCCATAAATTAAGTATGGCAGTGTTCTCATACTTAAGCCTTAAGAGTTTATATGAAGCTGGAATTAAAATGTTATAAGAATGTGGTATGGGAACTGGGTAGGAACTTGGATGGGAACCTATTGTAATAATATAAGAAAAGACACAAACACATAGGAACTTGAGATAAAGGTGAACAATGTCTCCAAGGTTTAGCATGTAAGCTAAACATATAATAATCCTAGATCTAAAGTGGATAAGGTTGTTGAGATTAATTAGGAAAACATAATATGGTAATTAGTGAGTGGACTATATTTGGAGAATATTCCTTAAAGATATTACTTATAATCCACCCGGAGTCTTAATTAATATCACTAATCACAAGTCAATTTTAATTACCATTAAACCACATTCAATACACATTTAGTATAACATACGAAGTAGTGGACGTTGTTTGTTCCCAAAGCATGGGAACATGGTCTAGATCATGTGATAAAATATGAGATCATGAGATTAAACATAAGATGATGGATGTTAAACCTAAGGAAAGGGAACTTAGTTCTATTCCTATGCTGAAAATAGACCTTGGGAACATCGGTAGAGAATACACCTGGAAACGTGTCGTGTGTTGAGTGTGTAGTTTGATAGTTTAGGTTCCTAGTTAGTTTAGACTTAGATCCTATGAATTAGGAATTAGTGTAGGAAAAGACTTTATTTATACCTTTTGTTTTAGAAAAGATATTCCTATTTTTGCTTGGCAAAAGAGTTATAAAAACTGCAAGGTTATACTGGGTGAGAGTGCAGCCACCCAACATAGACTAGTGGTGCTTGATTTTTGGGGTAGAGAGTCTTTAAGAAAACGAAGACCCAACATGGAACCGCGAATCAAGTGGTGGAAGCTACAATGGGAGCATAAAGAACTTCTTAGCTAAGATAGTTAGTGAAGATATTTGGTCTTGTAGTATGGAAATAGATGTAGATGGACAAAGATAGAATATAACATAAGGGAAGTGGTGAAATAGGTCCTTAAAGATTCTAAAGGAATTGTACCATCAAATAAGGACACATCTTGGTGGAATGAGGAAGTGAGACAAGCGATAAAAAGCAAACGAGAAGGTTATAAACTTTTGGGAAAAGATAGAACTGATGTGAACTATGAGAAGTACAAAGAGGCCAGAAGAGAAGCAAAGAAGGCAATACGGGAAGCTAAAGTAAAGGTAAAACAAGAGCTTTATGCAAGATTGGATACGAAATAAGAAGAATTTGTTGGTGCAAATCAGGTTGGTACTTAGTGATTGAAGTTGATGTTTGCTTAATTTGTAGATTAACTAATAGAGATAGTTTATAGTACATACTACATACAAGGGAAATTGTTTGCATTTAGGTTTTCTGTAATCTTTGACTAAATGTTTTGATATCATCATTTCAGCTTATTTCCTTCGCTCTAGCTGGACATGAGCTGACTTCTGATGCTCTTAGTTGTGTTGGTAAATGAATCTTTATTCGCTTCCACTTAATTGTAAATATACCCTACAAGTCATGTCATTGCATAAAGTTCTAGCCCTCTTTCCTTCTTGTTATGTTTGTTCAACCATTTTTTACCTTTTCTTTTGATCAAGATATTGTACTGTTTCGCTCCCTGCAAAGGATTGTAAATGGCTCTAACAATTCACAAAAGTGTACATAACATGAAAGCCCAAATATGCTTGTATATCCCTTATGAAATTATGTGATTATGTTTATCTGTACTGTTTGTTTTGCTTTAGAAAGTTTGTGCTTAAGGAGTGAATTCTAATTCATAGAAATGCAGAATTGTAGTTTCATTTGGACTCTCAACTTTCAGATGAGGGGTTAGACCAGGATGGAAATTTCACTTTCTTTCCTTTTTAAACAAAATTTGGAGTGGGTGGGTTGAGTTAAGTTTCCCTGAAGCAAACATCACAAAGTAGCAGATAGTGAAACCTATATAAAAAAGAAAATATTCACGCATTTTAGTGTAACACCTGAAGTTGATAAATCATATTCTTCATATCTTTGAAGCCTTCTATTCTGCAAGGCTTTTCTTGCTGCAAATTATGTGGACACAGTGCTGATCTTTTAATTTATCATGCCCCCTTCTGTTATCCTTTGCATAGAATGCGTTCATGATTGTTTGTTTTGACCTGTCCTTTGTTGAAAATTTTCCATTAGAATATGCTTTAATGGTGTTGTTACCAAACTGATGATGAACTTGTCATTTTCAGCCTCAAAGGGATCCTTTGCTCCTTCTTACTGTTATTGTTGATTGTTGCTGATCATTGTTGGTATTGCTGATGAGATGATCAGACAAATGAGTGAAATATGGGATGTCAAACAAGGACTACAAGTCTATATTTTCAAGTATACACTAGTCGTATTTGAAGTAATATGTGTTGATAATATATTGTAAGTTGGCTTGAATATATGTTGAAGTAATATATCTTAGTTATTAGCTTTTAAGTATATATACTAACTAGTTGGGTGAAAAACGCTTGCTTTTTTATGTATAATTATATCATTGTATTATTTTTCATTGTATTATTTTTGAGATAATGTATACAAATTAGTTATTTAGCTAGTTTGTTTGACTTTGGATGCCAGGAGGTTTAGAGTGTTGGAGGGTGAGAGGGGTGCAGGGATTAGCTGACAGTAGCAGGAGTAGTGTGGTCTGTGACTACGCATATTTTTTTTAATAAAAAAATACAATTGCTGCGGGCCTCTCACATAGCCCGTAGCAAAGTTTGATGATAATGCTTGTAATCATCAGACTTTGCTGCGGGCTATACGGGAGGCCCGTAGCAACTGACACTTGTTGCTGCGGGCGTTAGTTTAAGGCCCGCAGCAACTGCTCAACAATAGCTACGAACATGTACGCAGCTAATTTTTTTTAACATTAGTTGCGCCTTCAATAGCTACGTTTCACAATACGCAGCTAGAAGCCTTTTAAGGCCCGCAGCTATAGGTATTTTTTCCACTAGTGTGTTATCATTAGACTTTTCACAGTGAGGACTAGGGGTGTTAATGAGCCGAGCCGAGCCCGAGCTTGGGGTCGCTCAAGCTTGGCTCGTTATACTTTGCTCGAGCTCGAGCCGAATCTCGAGCTTTTTCGAGCTTAGATTATCAAGTCCAAGTTACACAAAACTCGACTTGGGTTCAAAAATTATAACAAAATAAAGTATAATTATAAAAAATAATATATTATAACTAAGTTTATTTGTTTTTCATAGACTTATTAAAAATATTCTACTAATATTTAAGATCACTATGTTAAAAATTATGATTAAAATAATATTTCGAGCCTGCTCACGAAATTCTCGAGCCGAACATGGCTATGCTCGGCTTGTGAAAATTTCGAGTCGAACTCGAGCAGCTCGCGAACAGGTTAAGCTCATTAACACCCCTAGTGAGGACACTGTGTGGTTTAGCTTGGGGGAGGATGTACATATTAGTTGCATATAGTTTGCCTTAGTTGCATATAGTTTGCATTAGATGCATACAATTTTCACTAATATCATGTTAGGTCTGAACTCCGCCTTTGGTACGCATGTGTTTTTCTTGATGACCTGAAAACCGAAAAAGGAAATGCTTTGATAGTCTCTAGTAGGACGAGGAATTGTTGGGTTGTGGTAGGATTTGTCTTCCTCTTATGTGGCTCGACCGATGGTTGTAGTTATACCTTTTGTGAGAGCATTTCTTTATAGCCTTATAGACTGACATCTTTTCAATCTTATCTGCTTGTTGTGTGATGCTCTTCCTTGACGAATGTTCTCTAGAACTTGCATTGATTCTCCTTGAAATTGCATAGACTGGTTTGATTCTTGAATATGATTGAGGCATTCATTATATATATGAACTACATTGCCAAATGCCACCCACATTATCTTATCTCCTTTGTCACCCTCGTGAGCCTGAGCCTGTTTTCTTGTTTAACCGCATCTTTAGTCTATTACCGATTTCCTAACCTAGGGGATTGTGAAGCTAGATTGGTGAGTGGTATATCTTATGATTCAGTACTCTGATAGTGATTTGAGTTGGTTGTATGATGTGTGTTTTGGTGGAATTCACGTTACGTGTTGAGTTCACCTCCTCCCTACTTCTTGTAGATCTCCTATCTCTCTCCCTTATTAGTTAAAATAAAAAGAGACAAAAAAGAGAAAGAAAAGAAAAGAAAAAAATGGGAACATCAAACATCCCAACAAAAAAATTGTGGTTTTGTTCTTAGTGCTTAATAAAGAGAGATTAGGAGATGCTATAGGAGGAGGTATTATTGGTTGGTTGAGTGGTTGTAACGAAGGTATATGGTTTCGGGTTAGCATTTGTCTAGTTGGTGTTGATTTAGGAAGCTTAACTTTCACCTATTTAGCACCAAATTCCCAAATGTATCCACACCCTTACCTTTTAGCCTTCATTACAACCTCGATAAGTCCTCATGATTCGTGAAAAGAAGTTATGTCTCACGCGATGGAGAGTGAGAAGATATGCAAGCCTATGGTAGGATATAGTCAACGAAATTAAGCCTTGAGCGATCATTGTAACCATATAAACACAGGAGAAACTTTAAGCACGACTAAAGTGAGAGCTACCATCCATATGATTGAGCCAAACTTGGGGGAGAACTTGTGGCAAGATTGGTTGCTTTTCCTTGTGCTATAAATTTTGAGACTTGATAGTGTTTTGCATTTATGGAGGAAAATGTTTGAACGGTCTTTGTTCTCTATCTTGGCACGCGTACTATTGTGGGGAGTCATTGAACTCTTACCCTTGTATTTGATTTGCATTGCTTGAGGACAAGCAATTGGACTAGCTTGGGGGAGTTTGATAAGCACTTTATTGTGCTTAATTGTAGGTCATTTTTAGTGTCCTTGCATGTACTTTAGAACACTTAAGCCTAGCATTGCATGGTTTTTGTTAGCTTTGAGTTATATTTTCGCTCCATTATCTGTTTAGTTGTTTTTGGATGATTTCCAGGCTAACTAGCAGGTTTTTGAAGTCATATGATCATTGGAAGACTAGGTGTGGACTTTTGAAATTCAAATGGACATAACGTTTGATCCATAAATCGGATTAAGGTAATTTCAGTGGGAGGTGTTACCTCGTTTCGATAGCTTTCCAATGGCTGGTCATCAGCCCAATTTCGATGAGAGAAGAGAGAGATATGATCGTTTCAAGTTGAGCTGTCCGCTGACCAGCACGTCTACACGGCCATGTTGATTTCAACACGCCCGTGTTGGCCTTTTTCCATGAAGACAGTCCTGTTCTACTTGCCTACTGATTTCAGAAGTCCAGGTCTACACGGCCATGTCAATATATTTCCACGGAAGCAGTATTTTTTGGATGCTGAAGAAATCTGAAGAACAGGTCTACAAGGCCGTGTCGTTTTGGACACGACCGTGTTGGCTTGATTTCGGGCTTTTGCCCCGTTTTTCCGTCTTCATTTAATGGACCATATAAATAGTTTTTAGCGTTTTGTTTTAGGATTATCTCATACTTTTAGAAGCTATTACTTTGCTTAGATCTAAAAACTCTCTCAAACCTTAGTTTTCTCATTGTTCTAACTTTGAAGATCGAATCATTAATTCAATTCAAGTAATTTTCCATCAATCTCTGTTCTCTTTACTTTAATTGCTTTGTTAGTCATGTTAAATTTCATTAATCTCTTTTGCTTAGAATCCATGCTTAGTGAGTAGTTCATTATCTAAGGTTTGGGCGAAAGTATGAATTAAGAGCTTAATGTAGATTGTAAATGCTTTTTATGATTCAATTGGATGTTTATGCATTGAATTTGGTGTTTTGACACCCTAGGATAGATCTTGATCACATTTATGCTAGGGCACTTAGGGTTTCTATTGTTCTTAATTGAACTTTAATCCTTTTTGTCATTCCCGTGTTTCGACTTGATTTCTAGGCCAAGGGATTGGGTAGGAATTAAGGGGATCCTTTAATTAGGGGTTTTCCGATCTCATTGAATCTATTAATCAATTGACCAAAGACCATTCGAAAGAGGATTTGGTTGATTGATTAATCGATTACTCTTGTGGACCATTCGAGAGAGGACTCAAGTAAATTAGAGGGAGACTTAACCTTGTATTGTCATCGTTGTGAATCGCTATAGTGTTGATTATCGTTGTCTAGCCCAAGTTCATACGAGTATCCCGAACTCTAGTGTTTTCCTTATTATATTAATTTTCTTATTTGATTATTAGTTGGTATTCAATAGCGAGTTTTTAGTTGGTAGTTAATTCAATCTTACACCCCAAAAACCCTTCACTTAGGTAGTTTTGGACTTAGTAAACCTTAGTCAATCTCACTTTTCCTTGTGGTTCGACCCTTGACTTGTCATTACTAGGCTCATAGTAGTTGCTCGTTAGGTTTATTAATATTGTTTGCTAAGTAGTTCTTAGTGCCTTAACGACACACTAAAACGTCGTATCAAAATGGCGCCGTTGCCGGGGAAATTGTGTTATTGAATGAAGTTTATTTGAGTTTAGTATTGCTTAACTAATTTTTTTTTTCTTTTTTTATTTTGTTGTTATTCGTTAATCCTCTGCTTAGCATTGTTTTTGACATTAAAAGGAAAACTGACGGCTCACCCATCTTGCCTTTAGACCTGGAAATCAATCGCACTTTGCGAAAGCTTCGGGGAGGTTTGGAACGGTTGACCTTGAGTTCTGCACCAACATCACCAATCTCAAGTTCAACAAGTGAAAGTTAATCAGACATGGGTGATGATAATGCACAGCTTTTCAGGGATTTCGGAAATCCAGGGTCCTATGTTTTACAGGATGGAATTCGACTCTCTACAACCACTTCAAATTTCAGCATTTACCCTCAGTTTACACGGATGGTGAAAGTAGAGCAATTTTGTGGAGGGTCGGATGAGGATCCACTTGATCATCTTGATCGATTTTTGGAGATTTGTGCTATGATAACAACAAATGATGTATCTCGAGACTATATCAAGATGCATCTCTTCCGGTCTTCTCTTTCCGGAAAGGCAAAGTATTGGCTCAAGAGCGTGCCTGATAACTCACTCACTACTTGGGAGGAAGTTACATTGGCTTTTCTGAAGAAGTACTTCTAAGAGTCGAAAACCGCTGATATTAGGAGGAAGATCTCCTCATTTGAGCAAGAATGTGATGAGACAATTGCGGAGGCTTGGGAACGGTTTAGGGAGTTGATTCGTTCATGCCCTCACCATGAGTTCAATAAAAATCTACTCATGAGCTTCTTCTATGATGGTCTTGACCCTATGTCACGTGCAAACCTCGATGCTGGAGCGGGAGGTCAACTTTCTAAGATCCCGCAAGACCAACTTAAGTCCACCATAGAAGAAGTGATAAAGAACTACTCATGGGGTGGAAGAAGGAGAGGTGCTCAACTTAAGAAGGGTAGCAAGTTTGAGTTGGACCCTTTGAATCAAATTCAAGGGAAGATGGATCAACTTGACAAAAAGCTCTCTAAGATCATCCTTGCATCATTAAGTCCCTCACAACTAAATGCTTTCTTTTATGACATATGTGGTGGTACAAACCATGATACCTCTTATTGTGGAGGATCTCAGTCGGAGCATGTAGCGGCAATGAACTCTAGAGGAGAGGGTTATCAAGGTAACCAAGGCTATAGAAGCAATCAACAAAGAGGATGGAAACAACCTCAACAAGGTTACAATCAAGGCTTCAACCAACCTCAACAAGGATGGAATCCACCTCAACAAAGCTATAATCAACCTCACCAAGGGTACAATCAAAGCTACAATTAAGGTGGGCCCTCCTCTCAAAGTTCGAATGTCTATCAAGCTCCTCATCAACGATCCAATTTTCAAAAAGCCCCTCTAAATCCCCCATTTCCTAAACGAAACCCCAAACCTACTCATTCCTCCGATCCTACCTCCCAAATTCTCCAACAACTTCAAACCATCACCCAAGCCCTTGCTCTTCAAAGCCAAGCTCTTCAAAGTCACAACCAAAGGTTTCAAGAGTTACAAGCTCACACCAAAATGCTTGAAACCCAATTGGCTCAAGTGGCCGAGAAAAACCCCTATAACCCCACAAATCGACTTCAAAGCCAATCCATTCCTAACTCCAACCTACATCAATTCAAAGCTATCCATTTGAGGTCGGGAATGTACTATGTGGGTCCCAAGATGCCTAATGAGTGTGAAGAAAGTAAAGTTGAGGTGGTTGAGAAGGACAATCAAGTTGAGGAAGATAAGAGGGAGGTTGATGTTGAGAAAGGAAAATAAGATAAGGAAACTCACTAGAAAGTTGGTGACAAAGCTCCATTGTCAACACCTCCTCTACCTAAGACCTATGTACCACCGGTCCCATATCCTCAAAGGTTGGTGGAGAGGAAGTTAAGCGACAAATTCATTAAGTTCCTCCAAGTTATGAAAGACCTTCAAATAAACATTCCATTCCTTGAGGTCATGTCTCAAATGCCGGCCTATGCCAAGTTCTTGAAGGAGATTCTCTCCAACAAACGGAAGGTTGAAGACGAAGTTATCAAATTGCCATACCAAGTAAGTGCTCTAGTGCAACAAGATATGCCTAAGAAGCAAAGAGACCCCGGAAGCTTCACTTTACCGGTGAAGGTAGGTGACCTCGAGCCTAAGGGTGCATTGGCCGATTTGGGTGCGAGTGTGAGTTTGATGCCTCTATCCATAGCTAAGCGCCTAAACCTCCCTCTTCTTCCTACGAGGAAGACTATTCAATCGGCGGATCGATCTTTGAGAGCCCCGCATGGCGAGTTGGAGGATGTTCTAATACAAGTTGGGCATGTCTTGGTGCCGTGTGATTTTGTGGTGATGGATATGGAGGAAGATCCGGAGAGTCCTCTCATTCTTGGAAGAGAAGCTCTTAAGACATTGGGTGTCGTAATAAATTGCAGAAATGACACAATCACGGTTGAGGTAGTCAATGAGAAGGTTGTGTTTGAGTTCTCTAAAACATTGAAGAGACCCATGATAGAGAGAGTTTGTCGGGTTGGTCATGTGGAGAGTGAAATGGAAGGTTTTGAGAGAGAAGTTCACACCGATGATGAGCCCTATGCTTCCATCATTGAAGCATTAAGTTTAAATATTGATGAGGTGAAGAAAATCTCTATGCTTGTCTATAAAACTACCGTCGAGGAGACACATGAGGCGGAGTTGAATGTCCTTTCCGCTTCCATTGATAAAGAGGAGAGTTTCAAGCCTCCTCCTAAGGTGGAGTTAAAACCCCTTCCCCTCTCTCTTAAGTATGTTTTCCTTAATGATGCATGTACTTATCCTCTTATTGTTAACTCGGCTCTTGATGACATCTCTATACCAATTAATCTCTATACCATAATTGATTAAGATATTGCAAAAATATAAAGATGTCATTGTGAACTCAATTGATGACCTTAAGGGGATAAGCTCGACTCACGTGGTTCCCGACCCCTCCCGACCAGTGAGTCGGGATTTTCCCCCTCCCTTGCTATTGTTATCATTAGACGTTTCACAGTGAGGACACTGTGTGGTTTATCTTGGGGGAGGATGTATATATTAGTTGCATATAGTTTGCCTTAGTTGCATATAGTTTGCATTAGATGCATATAATTTGCACTAGTTGTATGTTAGTGTCATATTTAGTTTGCATTTTGGCATTTGGTATCATGTTTAGGGTGCATGTAGATTCCTTTAGCCTTGCATGTGCATATAGGTTGCATTTAGGTCTGAACTCCGCCTTTGGTACACATGTGTTTTTCTTGATGACCTAAAAATCGAAAAAGGAAATGCTTTGATAGTCTCTAGTAGGCCAAGGAATTGTTGGGTTGTGGTAGGATTTGGCTTCCTCTTGTGCGGCTCGACCGATGGTTGTAGCTATACCTTTTGTGAGAGCATTTCCTTATAGCCTTATAGACTGACATCTTTTCAGTCTTATCTGCTTGTTGTGTGATGCTCTTCCTTGACGAATGTTCTCTAGAACTTGCATTGATTCTCCTTGAAATTGCATAGACAGGTTTGATTCTTGAATATATTGAGGCGTTTATTATATATATGAACTACATTGCCAAATGCCACCCACATTATCTTATTGATATATTTATTTCTTATAGAGTTTTCCCCTTTCTTTATGATGCGTCAAAGTTATTCGCCAATCTTAGGCGATTTTTGTATGGTTTTTTGTGTCGGTTTGTGTTTAGAGTTCGGGTTTTGGTTTGATTTGGTGTTAAAGAGGTCTAGAGAGTCGTGTCCCAAGTTTTGGTGTTTGTCTTGTTCGTGCAGCTTTCTATCACTCTCCGAAGCATCAAGTCATCCAACCTCCCAGTGGTACGTCATCTCGAAGCCTTCGGAAGCCCTTTGAATCTTCCAAGCCAAGTTCCGAGTCTCCCGATTCCGAGCTCCGAGCATCGAGCCCTTGCAGCGGTCAAGCCACCAAGGAAGATCCTGCTAGGCTTTCAAAGCCTTCCCCTTTCCCTTCCCCTTATATGTTAAAACTTGATCAAAAGGAGGGGCTGCTTGCCATCGCGAGGAGCGATGCTGGTCGCGGGTCGCGACCTGCTGCTCGCGAGTCGCGACAGTGATCGCGGGTCGCGACCAGGCACTGCCGCCCACCTCTCCTTTCTTTTATGTTTCCTTCTACGGATGGTTTGGGACATATGTTTTTAGTTCGTCTTTATTTTGTAGAGAGAGAAGTAGACCAGAGAGTGTTTAGCTACCATTCCTAGGGTTTTAAAACACTAACATCTCTTAGAAATCTTTGGTGTAAATCATGCTAGTTCTAGCGTAAACTTGTTCTTGGATTCGGTTAGGTGAAGCTTTCAACTCTTGTATGTGAGAACTCTTGTACTTCTCATTTCGTTTGGTTATTGTAAGGTTTCTTGAGCTTATTTCATTGATTTTTGCATAATCTTGCTAGGAGTACTACTAGTGTAGTTGTGTAAATGATCAAATGCTAGAGTTAAGGACATAATCGGTTGTTTGTGTTCTTAGTTCCTTAGTAGCACACTAGGTGTTTGTTGTAATGCTGACCTTGCTTCAAGTGCTTAGAGAGATCTTACTTATTCCTTGAATGTTAATGCTTCATTATCATTAGCAATCCTTTTGTGCCTCGGTTCTAATGCTACTATTGGTTTGAACTTAAATGCTATTTGTTTGAGTTGAGTGATAGTAAGAGGGGGTTCAAACCACGCTGATCGTGTTTGTTTAACCACGATCTAGGAGGCTAGGAGTTTAGACTTCTCAATAGGTGACCAAAAGGGGATAAACGTTTATAAGTTCCATGATCGATGCTTTGGTTGAAAGTGGATGCTAATCGAGTCCAAGTTCCTTTTTCATTGATTTAACTTACAACATTTCTTGTTTAATCGCTTTTAGTATAGTTCTTGTTCCTTATCAAACCCCCCCATTGGTTACGTGACTCCTAGAAGGCTCTAGGGGTTTGATTCCGCTATTTATAGACTTGTACTGTGCTCCCTGTGGATACGACCCTTACTTCCGCTATACACCAAGTTGTTAAGGAAAGAAGGTTAATTATATTTGGTTAGGGGTATACGACAACTTCACACCACTTTACAAGCTAAATTATGCGATATTGATGCTCTTAGGAGCTATTTATGCTAACTATTTTGATATAGTTGTGGTTTGTGTGTTCCATATCCTTTTGCAGGTTTTTAGGGAAAAACTCCCTATTTACTTGATGTTTTGAGCACCATGCTATAGCGGAAGGTTATGAGGCATCTTAGCGGTCTCGAGATGGTATTCGGACCCCATTGTGAAGAAGAAACATTCAAAAGACTTGGCGTCTGAAGCCAAGTGAAGGCAAGAAAGAAAGAAGCCTCGCTCGATCGGGTCGGGCAGTGGTTGCTCGATCGGGTACGAGTAAAATGGCCAAAAGTTCAGATTTTCCGCCCGATTGGGTGGACTTGCCCGATCCCGTCGGGCAGACCTGCACTTAGCCATATGTTGCTGGATTTCTGAGAGTTGAAGAAGAGGTCCACCCGATGACATCGGGTGGTCTCGCCCGATCAGGTGCTAGGGTTGCGGCCCCGATCGGGTGGAGGATGCCCGATCTCATTGGGTGAAGCCCATATTGATGCTGCTGGAAACCTGTTCCCAGACCCGATCGGGCGGCCCTTTGCCCGATCGGATGGACGACACGGGGATGCGATTTTCGTTATTTCCCCACTATATCTTATTGTTTTCTGAGAAACTATAAATACTTTTTAGGTTGTTTTTAATTGTATCTTTTATTCTATTGAACATTTAGAGAGCTCCTAGCCTAGTTTTTCATTGTCTTCCATTGTAGAAGAGATTTAAGTACTATTTCAATTCAATTAAAGTTTCCGCTTTCCGTCAATTTGGTAATCGTCTATCTTATTGTTTAATTCTTATATCTCAATTGCTTTAGTTTAATTGCTTATTATCCAATTATTTCATGATGCAATTGTTAGGGTTTTCAATTAGCTTTGTTATTATTAATTCAATCATGTCCTAGTAGTTCTCTTTCTAGGGTGTTAGTTAGGGAAACCATGTTTATACCATGATTGTTATTTAGACTTCTATTGATTTCTAGGGCTTGACTAGAGTGATTGTGGTGTGGTTTGTTCTTAATTAGTAATTAATGTTAGTGGCCAATTTCATTGATTGCTTGTGGTTAATAGTTGTTTGCACAGATCCGTCCTACGACTAGAGGCCTAGGACACATCAGTAGTTCTGATTACGTTAGTGAACATGCAGCGCATGTTGAACTATGAGCGTTGAGTCTTAACCATAGCTCAACACATGCTCTAATTCCTCGACTCTTGACCTAGGTTTTGATAGTTGTTAACCTTGTTTGATTGGTATAAGCATGGTGGACCGACCTAATACCCTAGGCTTTTATTCCATAGTCAAATCCTCGATTTAATTCGTATTCCTTAACTTACTCATTAGTTTAGTTAATTCTCCCTATTTTCATCTGAAGTAGTTAGTTAATTGAATATTAATATAGAAACTCTGTCTCCCTGCCGATTCGACCCTGCTTCCACTGACTACCTTAGTTAGAGGACCGTAGGTTTATCTTTGAATAGGTGATACGACTGAAACCTATCACTTATCTCCTTTGTCACCCTCGTGAGCCTGAGCCTGTTTTCTTGTTTAACCACATCTTTAGCCTATTACCGATTTCCTAACCTAGGGGATTGTGAAGCTAGATTGGTGAGTGGTATATCTTGTGATTCAGTGCTCTGATAGTTATTTGAGTTGGTTGTATGATGTGTGTTTTGGTGGAATTCACGTTCTGTGTTGAGTTCACCTCCTCCCTACTTCTTGTAGTTCTCATATCTCTCTCCCTTATTAGTTAAAATAAAAAGAGAAAAAAAAGAGAAAAAAGAAAAGAAAATAAAAAAATGGGAACATCAAACATCCCAACAAAAAAATTGTGGTTTTGTTCTTAGTGCTTAATAAAGAGAGATTAGGAGATGCTACTGGAGGAGGTATTATTGGTTGGTTGAGTGGTTGTAATTAAGTTATAAGGTTTTGGGTTGGCGTTTGTCTAGTTGGTGTTGATTTAGGAAGCTTCACTTTCCCCTATTTAGCACCAAATTCCCAAATGTATCCACACCCTTAACTTTTAGCCTTCATTACAACCTCGATAAGTCCTCATGATTCTTGAAAAGAACTTATGTCTCACACGATGGAGAGTGAGAAGATATGCATGCCTATGGTAGGATATAGTCAACGGAATTAAGCCTTGAGCGATCATTGTAACCATATAAACACAGGAAAAACTTTGAGCACGACTAAAGTGAGAGCTACCATCCATATGTTTGAGCCAAACTTGGGGGAGAACTTGTGGCAAGATTGGTTGCTTTTCCTTGAGCTATAAATTTTGAGACTTGATAGTGTTTCGAGTATATGGATGAAAATGTTTTAACGGTCTTTGTTCTCTATCTTGGCACGCGTACTATTGTGGGGAGTCATTGAACTCTTACCCTTGTATTTGATTTGCATTGCTTGAGGACAAGCAATTGGACTACCTTGGGGGAGTTTGATAAGCACTTTATTGTGCTTAATTGTAGGTCATTTTTAGTGTCCTTGCATGTACTTTAGAGCATTTAAGCCTAGCATTGCATGGTTTTTGTCAACTTTGAGTTATATTTTTGCTTCATTATCTGTTTAGTTGTTTTTGGATGATTTTCAGGCTAACTAGCAGGTTTTTGAAGTCATACGATCATTGGAAGACTAGTTGTGGACTTTTGAACTTCAAATGGACATAACGTTTGATCCATAAATCAGATTAAGGTAATTTCAGTGGGAGGTGTTAGCTCGTTTTGATAGCTTTCCAACGACTGGTCATAAGCCCAATTCCGATAAGAGAAGAGAGAGATATGATCGTTTGAAGTTGAGCTGTCCGCTGAACAGCAGGTCTACACGGCCGTGTTGATTTCAACACGCCCGTGTTTGCCTTTTTCCATGAAGACAGTCCTGTTCTGCTTGCTCAGTGATTTGAGAAGTCAAGGTTCTACACGGCCGTGTAGATATTGACACGGCCGTGTGGATCTATTTCCACGGAAGCAGTAACTTTTGGGATGCTGAAGAAATCTGAAATACAGGACTACACGGCCGTGTCGTTTTGGACATGACCGTGTCGACCTGATTTAGGGCTTTTGCCCCGTTGTTCCGTCTTCATTTAATGGACCATATAAATAGTTTTAACGTTTTATTTTAGGATTATCTCATACTTTTAGAAGCTAATTACTTTGCTTAGGTCTAAAAACTCTCTCAAACCTTAGTTTTCTCATTGTTCTAACTTTGAAGATCGAATCATTAATTCAATTCAAGTAATTTTTCTTCAATCTCTCTTCCCTTTACTTTAATTGCTTTGTTATTCATGTTTAATTTCATTAATCTCTTTTGCTTAGAATCCATGATCAGTGAGTAGTTCATTATCTAGGGTTTGGGCGAAAGTATGAATTAAGGGCTTAATGTAGATTGTTAATGCTTTTTATGATTCAATTGGATGTTTATGCATTGAATTTGGTGTTTTGACACGCTAGGATAAATCTTGATCACATTTATGCTAGAGCACTTAGGGTTTCTATTGTTCTTAATCGAACTTCAATCCCTTTTGTCACTCCCATGTTTCGACTTGATTTCTAGACCAAGGGATTGGGTAGGTATTAAGGTGATCCTTTAATCAGGGGTTTTCCGAACTCATTGAATCTATTAATCAATTGACCAAAGACCATTCGAAAGAGGATTTGTTTGATTGATTAATTGATTACTCTTGTGGACCATTCGAGAGAGGACTTAAGTAAATTAGAGGGAGACTTAACCTTGTATTGTAATCGTTGTGAATCGCTATAGTGTTGATTATCGTTGTCTAGCCCAAGTTCATACGAGTAGCCCGAACTCTAGTGTTTTCCTTATTATATTAATTCTCTTATTTGATTATTAGTTGGTATTCGATAGCTAGTTGTTAGTTGGTAGTTAATTCAATCTTACACCCCAAAAACCCTTCATTAGTTAGTTTTGGACATAGTAAACCTTAGTCAATCTCATTTTCCTCGTGGTTCGACCCTTTACTTGCCATTACTACGTTCATAGTAGTTGCTCGTTAGGTTTATAAATATTGTTTGCTAAGCAGTTCTTAGTGCCTTAACGACACACTAAAAACCTCTTATCAATATTTGGTGGTAAATTACTCAGTCGGCCTCCACCTCCACCTATTTTGTGAAGTAATACACAACGACGATTACAAACTTCTTTCGGACAATAGCTACGGCCAAAGGGCTAAGAATATCCATGCCCTATTTTGCAAACGACAATGGAAAAAGGATAGGCTTGAGAAATTTGGACGATCTTTAATGGACATTTGCATGTTTTTGGCAACTATTGCACTTTCGAACATTGTTCATGGCGTCTTGCTCTTGAGTTGGACAAAAATACCTTGTTCTTAAAGCTTTCTTGCCCAATGCCTGTCCTCCAATCTGAGAGGCACATACCCTTTCATGGAGTTCATTCAGGATCTACCTTTCGTCTTCTTTACTTACACACTTCAACCAAGGCTTATTAAAGCCAACTTTGTTGAGTCCTCCCTTCCATAACCGGAACTACTTGACCCTAACTTTGGCATACTTCTCTTCCACGGGATCATTTGGAAATTCGCCCGTGGCCTTAATTTCAAGATGGGATCCATCTAGGACGAGCCTCTTTCTAAAAACATTATACTTGGGGTATAACAACGACTGAACTAGCCATCTTGGAAAGTGCATCAGCTTGGTTGTTTGTTGACCTTGGTACTTGTCCCAGGACGAACCGTTTCAAGGAATAAACTTTCTCTTTGATCAGTTGTAGGTACCTAATATAGTCGTCTCCTTGCATTCATATTCCCCTTTGATCTGGATTACCTCCCACAATGAATCTGACCAACCCTCTATTTCTTGGGCCTTAACCGTCGTCCACATCCTTATACCAGACAGCAAGGCTTCGTACTTAGACTCATTATTGGATGCCAGGAACTGAAATCTCAAAGCATTCTCTAACTTATCACCTTTTGTGGATTCAAAAAGAATTCCTACCCCGCTACCATTAGTCGTGGAAGATCAATCAACCATTAAAGCCTAGTGGTTTTGGACCTTTGGCAGGGTCTGTGCTTTCTTGATCAAAACCCTTCAATCGGGTTAGCTCGACTATGAAGTCAGTCAAAGCTTGTCCTTTATAGAATTTCTTACCTCTAAAGAAATGTGAAACATATTCTTCGCTACAACCCACTTAACAATTTGTTCTAGATGCCTCTAACTTCTGGAGTACCTACTTCAACGACTGGTCTGTGTATACTAGGATACAATGTGACAAAAAGTAAGGTCCAAGCATTCGTATGGCCATAACCAGAGCCAAGCCAGACTTCTCTATTGTTGGGTTTCTGAAGACATGACTTACAAAATAGACGGACACCTGGACGACCTCTCTTTCGGCTAAACATTTTTTATATTCTTAGTATATTACTATGGTTTCTTTCTTTTCTGATTTTATCCTTGGTGGATTTACTCTGGTTTTCTGTAGTCCAAATCCATTGTATAAACATTTTTTATATTCTTAGTATATTACTATATATATATAGTAAATCCTACAAATAATTCTTGGTTATGTTATATTCACTCATTTCATTAACTACCCAAGAGCCTAAAATCAGAAAAGAAAGAAACCCAAACCCCAAACCCCAAAAGCTCCATATGAGAAACCCTCACTTCTCCTCTCTCCCTAACTACATCTCTCGGTTCCTTCCCCTTCTCTCTGTTCTTAAGCTCCATTATAATCCATAAAATCTTGAGCAATTCATCAATGGAAGAAACCCAAAAACACCATGAGAATTTTATCCAATTCATTCGCAACCTTCTGCCCGCCCAATTTCTCCAACATGAAGTTGGTTTTCTGAAATGGTTACTTCATGAAAGTTATAGATATTGAAAAGTTATTGAATTTATGCA
This sequence comes from Patellifolia procumbens, assembly GCA_947645195.1. NCBI lineage: Eukaryota > Viridiplantae > Streptophyta > Magnoliopsida > Caryophyllales > Amaranthaceae > Patellifolia > Patellifolia procumbens. Next base: position 79,219 of record CANSGD010001188.1, on the reverse strand, counting down.
CAAGAATTACTGAATTCGGAGTTGTGTGTTACGAGATATGCCTTATGGAATATTTTAATTGTTCCTGTCAAATTTCTTACGGGATTGTTGTTTGGGTGCGATTCTGCCTTATTGCTGCTACCCCTTTGTCCTTCATTTCAGTTTTCCTATCCTCTCATTTGAGATGATGACATGGTAATTAAAGGTATATAATTCTTTCTCTTATCTTCTTTTCTTTAAATAATTAGAGCCCAAATCAGATTATGGAGGATTGAATCATTTGCAGAAAAATGGGTTTTAAGATAAGAGTTGGAAATGTTATTAGTTTACCAACCTTAGTGATTATTAGTAAGGTTATTACTAATGAGTTAATGATTATGATATCTAATATAATGATATCATTTAAATTGTTCCATTCAAGGATTTTAGCTTAGTTAATGGGTAAAGATGCATCAAGAAGAGTTATGGGATAGCTTCTTTATTAGAAGTACAATGAGAGTGGCTAAGATGTGTATTATTGTTATTGTTGAGGTAAACTGTGGGGAATTGAGTATGGAGGCAAGATGCTTATGTAGTTGAGCGCATATTTGGAGGTCAAGTTAAGGTACATATTGTCCCTCTATCTTCTAACATTAAATTATGCGCCATATGACTTGACAAGTATTATATGGTTTAATAAATACTTATATGGAGTATGTTACAAATTTAAGACTTGATTAATGTGGAAAGTAAGTTGTTCTACAGACTTGTGTGGATTCCGAATATACCTAATTGGTCTATTGAGCTATTTTACAAGATATTGACATCTTAACGTGCTCGATATATGAAGTTGTTTTGTCTACTTAATATATGCGAATTATGATTTTGGATTTGAGACAAAACTCCTTATTATACTTATTTAGATGTATATGAAAGTCTGCATTTGAACTTAATCAAAGTGTTTATGAAATTAGTTGAAACTATGTAGAGTTTGATTATGATTCTTCATATTTAAATGTATTTTAATTTCTAGAACCAATATTGAGACATATTCGACGACCTATGGCTTAAGATATGATATAGACATATGGCTTCTCGATTTCAAACATTTATATGAAAGTCTTGTTGTACCTTTGACGTATTTATAACTTGTGAGAATCTAAAATTGTACCACTTCTTATATTCTATAATAACTGATCGACTATATTCCAAAGGAATACTCTTACGTAACAAATGGGATGATATACTATTTAGAAAGGGTCAGACTATCCAATGCTATCGGTGATATTCAGGTATTGAGATTTCAAGAATGATAATTCGTTAACGATAACTAAGTAAGGACTGTATGAAGCGGTATTAAGGTTAATTGGATCGTGTCTTAATGTTGTACTCTTAAAAGTTCAAAGTTTAGTTATACCATCATGAGATGTCCGCGAAGATTCTTTGAGGAAGGATTTAAAAAGGTTATCGAAGGCAACATGGTACATCAGATCATATCATATTGTGGTATTGTTTAGGTGCACATTATACAATCTTGGAACATCTTTGGAGATTTTCTTTGAGGAAATGATTTAAAAATGTTGGAAATCTATGATTGAATTGTAGTAAAGATAAATGAGTTATCCAATGAGTTGTCATACATGGATTTATAAGAAAATATGGGAGGAAATTAAGGAGGACAATTAAGGTTGCAGTTTGGTGATCTAGGAAAGAAAGTGTTAGGAGTTTAAACGTCGTGAGTAAACTAATATAGCTGGTCACGAAGACCTTTTTGGGTTCTCCAAGTAAGTAGTAATAACTTGTGAACAATCAAAACTTTTAAGTACGGAGAAGAAAAGATGGATATTTAAGGTTTATGCTATTGATATAATGGCTTAGAGATGACAGATCGAAGGTATAGTACTATATAATGAAAATGTAATATCTAAGTTCAGGAATCTTATAGTGGAATTAGGAACTTTCTACCATGAAAATATACATCGGAATAGAATAACTAAAGGGATATAGTAACACTAACTTTTTAATCGAAGGAATGGGGATAAATAGTTTTTATGTGATGGAGCACATGGGAAATTGGGGTCACGTATGAAAGAGATACGAATTGACAACTAATGTGAATACTAAAGGTTCAGTGTTTGAGAACGCAAGGCTCAAGCATTTAATTAAGTGGGTATGTATACGTTGATTTCATAATACGATTTAAAGTTTAGGTATCGTTGGGATATGATGGTTACAAGACATATATTATGAGGGTTCCGAGGTATAAATAGACAAGGTTGTGAAATATGAATTAAATAAGTTCGGGGAATTAGAGATGGAATTAATTTGTGAAATATGAGTTTGCGGAAAGAAGATTTATGAATTACAAATAGAGTAAGTAGTGAATGTTGACGTCATGCTAGGAAGACGCAAGTAATATCTTAAGAAACATATTTTATACCTTAAGTAAATGAATTCGGTTATGACGGAGAATTGTATTGTAGGAACTTGGGTGCCTATGTCCGTATTACAAAGAAGTTGAAATCAAAGCTCCGAAATGACTGATACGTCTAATAGGAAACCAATAGTAAAAATTATAAGCCCTGGATAAGACATATTCTAGAAGTTATTAAGTATTAAGACTCCGAGTTCTGAAGTCTACGGAGTATTACGGCTTTGGTTATGGAATTCATTTTTGTTTTGTATATTTTGTTTATGGAATCTTTTGTTATGTGTGGCTATGAACCCACTAAAGGGTAGTAACTCTCTCACATGAAAAGGGAAGTTTATTAAACCATTTCTATACAACAGGTTTGCTGAATCGAACGTTTCTGAAAACAACCGCGGACTATTATATGGGTAATGCAGGAGCTAAATTTTCCACCGCCAATTTCTCAAAGTGATTTTAGGAAAGGAAAATGGATTTATAATATATATTTATAAAAGTTTTAGAATGGAGATTTGGTCTTTAAAAGTGAAGAGTTACCCCCGCCCTTGGTTCCTGGGTTTACGCTAAGAGTTTTGGAAAACTTAGTCGAGTTGTCTGAGAGAATAAAAACTTTGAATTGGTCAAATAATTTGGTTTTCGAATATGTTAACAATAATTTTACCCCAGGGAAAGAATTATGTGTGTATAAGTATGAATAATGTGTATATATTCTCTGTGGGAATTGTGTGGGACATGTCCTGGAAGTCTTGCAAGCAGTACGTAGTGGGGTGACAACCCCAATTTGTATAGAGCAGTGGCGTAGTCCCTCTCTATTTTTGTGCTCTTTTCCCCATATTGTTTAAAGATATTTGCTTACGTATATAAGTTTGTTGATTTGGATTATGTTGCGAAGGATTATGTATTGAAGTTTTCTTTCGGAAAATTTATGAAAATCCTTCCATGTATTTCAAGTTTAATTCTCCGTTGTGATTGTGTTGGAAAGCAATAAATTTGAGACATACGTTTTGAGTATACTTAATTACAAAGATATTCTCCTTTGGAAGTTATTTGGAAATCAACAACCATAACTATATAGCTATGTTGAAAACCCCTAATATTGTATGATTTGTTGAAGTCTAAAGGGACTTGTTTTAAATCATGTCGAACCATTATGTAAGGGTTTATATATTAGCTTCATATGTTTTTGAAATAATGGCTTTCACGTTATATGCATAACTTGGACTAAGAAGTCCTATTGCTTAAGTATTGATAGATTTTGGAGTGTTGATAAATAATTCATTATAAACCTTTGTGTTTCTTTTGGATGAATGAGATTTTCCTAAGTGACTTGTTGGAACATTATTGTGTTTTGGAAATATGTTGAATGTAAGAGATAAAATATCTATAAAGTACTGTTTTGGATTGCGTTGGGACATTTATAATTATTGAATAGGAGTGGTTATATAAAAGTATATTTGGTCCTCGTATATTTTGGAAGGACCACGACACTTGTACTATTGTTATAGGCGTTGGAATTAGGAAGGCTTCTTATTTAAGAATTGGCAAATATCGGAATATGAACGGTATATCACTAGGAACTTAATGTATGTTTAACGCTATGTGCATGCATGGAACTACATGATTATATGCTTGTACACACCTACGTTTGCGCTAACTAGTTCAATATAAGGAAACGATACCGAGACAACCAGAATGACGAAATAGTATGATGTAGTATGACATTTACGAGAAGTGTCTTATATTATAATTCTATTTCGGGAAGATTTCAATAAGTTATGTATGAACCTTTACGATATATTTGGATAATAAAATATTACTGAATGATCGCTAGAACCCTTACTGTATTTGGGGACCATATTAAATATGAAAGTATAATGAGTTTTTCTATAATATATCTTTGTCTTTCTAAAAAGAGTTTTTGCCTAGAATATGTTTTAAGTACAATAAGGTACAGTACAATATGTTTATTTTTCCCTACAATCCTTATGTCGTGTTTTGAAAATTCATTGTCACATTGGAGCTCGTGCCTTAAGTTATGCAAAAATTATCTTCGAAATTTAAAGCCACCTAAAATGAATTTTTACGTTGGGCAATGTGTGCTCAGCTTTCGCTGATTTTGTTCTTGGAACCTGTCCTGGGGGGGGCAGATTTCCTTGTTGATGGTTTTGCAGGTTTAGTATTGAAAGAGACTAATCGAGTGGAAACGAGATGACTTTCGGAGCTTATATTATGTGTAGAGATTTTGACTATTTATGGGATTGAAATTAATTTCATGTTGTATTGGTTTAAGAATTCTATTACAGCAGTTTTGTATTAAAGGATTATTTTCGCTGCGAGTTTTGCCGAATTGTAATTGATTAATTGTGATTTGGACATTAATTGTCATTTATGATGTTAATGATGTTAAGCAAGCAGCTCGGGAAGGTCGGGCTGTTACACAACTTTTCCTCTGTTAAACTCATTCTCAAGAAGGAACTTTAAAAGTCTTTCAGACCATGCTCTAAGAGCATAGCTTTAACACATAAAAAGTTTTGTCAAGCTTATAAACATGATTCGAAAAATCTGTATTTTCAAAACCAAGAAGCTATTCAGTATACAGCTTTCCATTATTAAGATAACCATTTAAAAAGACACATTTAACATCCATTTGATACAATTTAAAATCCATAAAAGTGTTAAAGACAACAATTAACTAATATTCTTATAGCTTCCGATCTAGCAACTGAGGCAAAAGTTTCTTCATAAAAAATAATACGATACCTTCTTGTTGCTGGTATCCTTTCACAACCAGACAAGCATTGTTCCTAATACTAGTTCTGAACTGATCCAATGTCTTCCTCGACACCTATTTCAAGTTAATTACCTTATGGTGTTTGGGTTTTGGTTCAAAATTCCAAACCTTGTTTCTTTCAAATTGATGGAGTTCCTCTTGCATAGCCACAATCCAATCAGCATCAATGAGTGTTTCTTCATGGTTCCTGGATTCCAACCCAAAAAAAAAAGCATGAAAAGTACAAAAGTTTCTAAGTTATGATCTAGTTTGGGTTCCTTTGTTAATGTCACTGATGATTAGTTCTAGAGGACGGGGGCGTTGATACTTATTATTATGAACGAATTTTTCATGAGGTATCCATGAGGTTTGGCATAATGCACGGGGTGCCCTTAATCTTTTGAAAAATGCATCAGGTACTCCCGAGGTTTTATAAAAAAGTATACCTCATGCCCATGCCATCAATTTCGTTAGTTATTAGGCCCAAAGTGTTATTAATAATTGTGTAACCCTTGTTAAAATGAATGGAAAATACATACAACCAGAAATTGATTTTTGGAACTCGTCCCTTATTTTCTATGCGGGGACATATATTGAGAAGAAGGGTAGGGTGGAGCTGGAGGGGATTAGGAAGGAAGAAGAGGAAAGGGTGGTGAGGTAGGGGGAGGAGAAAGAAAGAAGGGTTAAAGTGGATAACATAGATGAAGGTTGGAAGAAGAGAGAGAAAAAGATGGAGGAAGATAAAACTTGAAAGAGAAAGAGTATGGCGTAATACTAACGGAGTTAGCAACCATTATTCATTAAGGGTATTCCGTAAGTGTAATACACCGAATTTTAGCTTTATAGTATTATTAACTAATTTAGATTATTAACTTAAATATGAGCTTATTATTTTAATAAATAGATATTAAGATTTAGTAATAAAAAATAATTTATTTAAAACTTTAAGGTTATTTTAAATATAGCTTTATGATAATAATTGATAAAGATTTGGTAAAAATTATAAATTAACTAATGTAAAATGCCAAAGTCTAAGTTCAAGACCAAACTCAAGTTATGTCCAATCTTCATACTAAGCCCAACACAAAACCAAAACCCAAAAGAAAGAAAAGAAAATAAGAAAAAATAGCCATCTTCTTCCTCCTTCTTCCATACCTCCTACTTCTTTTCTCCACCATTGGAGCATCTAGGAGGGAATGTGATAAGCTCGAGGAAACCCTACAATGTGATAAGATTGAAACAAAAGAATTTCTGATAAGAATGACCCAAATCAGACCAATCAAATGGAAGAGAAACTTCATCATCATCCACATCTCTTCTCCATACTTATCCATCAGAAGAGCAATCCAAATTGAACTTGAACACTACCCATTGATTTCTACTATAAATAGGAGTAGATTCCAATCAAATTCTTCAAGAAACTAAGCTTTTAATGTCCTATGAAAACTAAGTGTTCTTCTTCTTTGCCAATTTCCTAGTTTTCAATTTCCACCATTAAAGAGGTGAAGCAAAAACCAATAATCACCAACAGCCACCTGACGCCGCCACTCTCTCCTCCTCAACCAGCCGCACACCTCTGTCTTTTCGTCCTCCTCCGCAGACCAACGTGAAACCATAGTAGCAGCAGCCCCATCAGCTAAGCTGTAGCCGCCAAAAACCTCTCTTAAATGCCGGTGTCGTCCCTGTAGCCACCGCCCTGAACCACCGCCTGAAAGCTTTCAGCCTCCTCTGCCCCTCCTCTTCTCCTTCGTTCTCTAACGTATATGACCAACGAATGGTCTGATATACTAAAACTTCCCAAGTCAGCAACATTCTCTTCTTTTTTGACTTTCACTCCTATTTAGGTAGTATTTCTAACAAATGTATTAAAGCATGATTTATCTTTTATGAGAATCCTATGAAATATTGTTGTATGAATGAAGTATGGATTCTACACCTAAATGAGGTACAATTGAATGACTAAATGCCTGAGAATACTGTATACCGCCTGTATAATTTAAAAGAAATGAAACATAATAATTTCAAGTGAAAGAACTGGTTAGTTAGCTGTATATATCCTGACAAATGGTTGTGCACGTACCGAGCTGTATCCTGTGTAATATCCCTCTTTTAAGAGCACCTTTATTAATTATTAGTTATAATATTAGCTTAATTAATTTCTGAAACCCTTGTGTTTTAAATAAGAACTTATATTTGATTTTATTATTATTATTAAGAAGTTGTGCTATATTTATTAACGTAATTATATTAAATTATCTTAGTAGAATTACTTTTAATAATATCGAGTTTTATATTAATATAAGAAATGGGTTATAAAAAATATATATTAGAATGGGGTTTTATACATTAATTATATTTGTGTTCATGTAATACAAAATATATATTAGAATGGGGTTTTATAGTTAATAAATAAGATTAGATTAATGGGTTATAAAAAAATAGGGGAGGCGTGGCATTTAGAGAGAAGGGAATGGGTTGTGTATCATTAACTGAGAGTGAGTGAGGGTGATTCAGCAAATTAAAAAAAATAGAAAGAAAGGGCCCTAGCCCCTGTTAGTCGAGCAGAAAGACAAAGGGAAGGAAAGAGAGCAGTGGGAGTCAGGGGAGGCGAGAAACAGAGGAAGAGGAAGAAAGAAAGCAGGGGGTCGGGAAAGAAGAGAAGCAGAGGGAGAGAGAGGGGAGAGCAGCGGTGTTGTGCCGAGTTGCTCCACTCCGCGAGCAGCAACCACCAACGGCGGCCAACGAGGAAAGAAAGAGGGAGAAGCGTGCGAGCAGCGGTCCCGGCGCGAAACCAGGCCATCTCCGGCCAATTTTCCGGCGATTAGAGGAGGAGTAAGATGGGGTAAATTCCAAAACACCAAAACCCTCTATCTATTTTAGAGATTTTAATTAAAATTTAGGGTTTTATTGAGAAGGATGAAGGAGTGTGCCTGAGAAGGGTCGTGCGAGTGACCGGCGACCATCGCCACCGTCCAACCATCATACCACCGCCACCCATGTTTATCTAAAAACCCTAACTGAGGTACTAAACACTTTCATACGAAATTGCTATTTCGTGATTTACTAGATTGAATCTATATACTTTTTTTTGATAAATTTCTCAAATTATTTATGAATTGTGTGAAGTCTGTTTGTGATGTTGTTACTCAGCTAAGGGAAATTAAGTATTGGTTCAATGTTGTGGAAATTAGTAGTAGATTGATTCGAAGTATGAAATTGTGTGATATTATTTATTCAATTTGGGCTCCATTAGAGTATGTATCTCTTGATGTTAGTGACGTTAATATTAGAATTTGAATTGTGAAAATCAGTAGAAGATTGGTTTGAGGTATGAATTCTGTTAAGACTAGAATAGATGACTCAAACTAGTGTTGGTTGAAAGTTTACGAGATGTTGTGATTCTAGGAATCGGAAGAGGAGTGGGAGGCTTGCGTTTTGTCTAGTTAGTAGCTAGTAGCTAATCTGAGTTACCATGAAATCGGGTCAGTAATGAAATCTAATGATCAATAGGTTGTTGAAATTAAAGAACTGAATTAGGGACTTGGTCAGTACGTCAATAAGAAAACTCAAGTCAAGTGTATCAAAATTGAGTTGAATGATGTTAATATAAGAAATTGAGTAAGGGATCGGATCACTATTAATTTGGAAAGTAATTTGAATCGGCTTATAGAATTAAGTCAATTAGTCTTGGCCTAAAAGAACCGAGTTAGTTAGTTAAGTGTAATTAAGAAACTTAAGGCCAAGTCTAAAGATTTCCATTAGCTAGGAGCAAGTTATAAATATAAATTGAATATAAGCTCTGAGAGTTCTCGTTATATTAAATATATTGTATAAGTGTCATTAGTTGTGGTTTTGGTCTAAGAACGCGGATGAGCTAGGTGTCAATTGAATAGCAACCAAGAGTATTGAATAGTCTCATTTAGAGTTTAATATTAACTAACTTATATATGTCATTACTATTAAGATCAGTTTAGAATAACCTTAAGAGTTAAGTGTGTGGATTAAAATCAAAATTGGCTAAGAATAATCACTTAGTGAACCACTTAGAATCGTGTGCTAGAATTGATTGAATAATCTATAATAACGTGGGAGTTATCCAACATAGAATCTTAAATTGAAGGATTAATTGTAGAATTGGCTATATATCGGGAATATAAGGACATTAGTCCTAGTTGTCGGTTGTTGATAATAACAATATTTAGAGGTCACAAAGTTAATGAAGGTTATATGTATTAAGAGTTAATAGACTAAACTGATTCAGTCGCATCCTGCTAAGTCTAAGTTGTTTCTTAATAAGTTTATCTTGGAAGTAATTGAGGTCGATGAACATTAGAAGTAATGATTAGAGTTCACTATAAGGGTTTGATTACTTAGTTCCCTTAATGTGAAACCGTCGATAAATATCGATCTTATGAGAGTAGTATAACGTATGTTTCATAGGAAGTATGTCTCAATTGTCGGAAGATTAAGTTAGCTTACTTGAGGATATTTCATTCTTACTCAACTAAACGTTGGCATGTGAAAAGCCATTGGAGACACATTGGGTTTAGTATGGGAACCCTTAGGATATGTTTTGCGCTTTTAGGATATACAGCAAGGTTATGATATGTTATTATGTTTTCCAAAGCCTATTTTCGTAACGTTAAACTTACTTTATAAAGTAAAGCGCATTTTATCACGTGAAAGTGCTATGAAAAGTGTGTGAAATGTGTGATTTGTGTAATAAGGTGAAAGTCACCAATGTGCATATTAAAAACAATATTATTAATGGAGAAATGTGTGAACATGCACCTCTAGCTGTTGCCTTCCAGGATGGGCGAAATTCTGGCGTTGTAGGACATGTCCGGTTTAAGTCTTGCAAGCAGAATAGTAAAAGGTGGGGTTACGACCCTCAACAGTTTGGAGACAGTCGGTACTGCGTGGTATCCCTCTCCATTCGCGTTCACACCAAGATAATAAATAACAATGGATGATTCTTGTAAGAAACTTAAATGTTGTGGAAGTAAATTGAGTTTCCAAACATATATTATATCAATGATATATTTTGTTATGAAGTACTATTTTGGTAATGAATAATATGATGTTTCAATATTCGTTTCAGTAAATGGTTTGAGGTATACATGGTTATATGAGTTAGATGTGAATATATGTGAAGAGTGTTTTAAACAAAAACCACCAAAGCATGTTTTACTTGTTTTACGGGTTTAGTACTCAGCGCGTTGCTGATGTGAGTCAAATGTTTTATTTTGTCATTTCTGTGGCCTGTCACTTGGGTGGGTGGCAGCCCCTAATTAGTTTCAGGTGGATGCAATGAAGTTGTGGAGGCTTGAAGCAGGAATTTTTATCACAACTATCCTTATATGTATTGAGGCGAGGATGATCGACTTTCTAACAACGTAGTTATTAGTTATTTTGTAGATAGTTTTAAAATAGGAATTTGTAAAGTAGAAACTGGAAATAGTTGCTGGAAATATATTTAAAATGATATACAGGTTTATATCTCGGACGCGAGTCCTAAGTTAAATTTTAGGCGGTCCGTATTCAAACGGAGTTATGCCGAATTTTCTGTAGACTTTTATTATTTAATTAATACCATTCAGATCATTTAGATAACTTCATTTAGTGTTAATCTTTTATAGTTAAATTTTTAAAAAGTTCAGGTTTTTAGGATTCCATACTCTTCGTTTTAGGACGATGAGTGTGATGGTAATAGTCCGGATTAAGCTTTCCGCTGTGTTTAGCTCTAATTAAGTTGGTTGGTGAATTCGGGCTGTTACAAATGGTATCCGAGCAACCCTGTGACCGTGTGCAGAGCTAGCCACATAGCGGGGGGTAAAAGATCTTTGGGAAAGTGTGTATGGAGTTCAAGTTCTGAAAGGTAGAAGTAAAGGACAGGACTTTAGAGTTGATTAAAGCTTAGGGAATGAGGTTATGAAGTTTAATTGTGATTGAAGGATTGATTTTTATGTTTTGAAGTTTCGAGGACGAAACTTATTTTAAGGGGGGTAGAAAGTAACAGCCGAAATTTTAAGCAGGTTGGGTTTAAAGTAATTATATTAAGTTATTCAATTAGGATTTTAGATTTCTAAAGTTTGAGGTGAAAAAGAGTTACTTGGAACTGTCAGTTATGATAAGTTTTCATCTGGTTTGACCCTTTAAGCAGATTAGAATACTCTCCAACACCCTATGAGGACAAAAGTAGCTAACATCTACCATTCTTATTGGTTAAGAAGGTTTTGGAAACCAATAAATAAGTTAGAAGGTCCTTAAGAGCCTTATTTATTAAGATTGTGAAAATCGTATAGAGATCGTTTTATCGGGTAACAATGAGCTTCTAGTTAAAGAGCCTTTCGGGTTGAATCCGTGCTTAGAACCTAACCAAACTTGATGTACACCATGCTTGGGATGTCTTAAGGTTATAATGGTTATTTGTTCCCAAGAATTACGTAGCTAAATAGGGTAAGTTCCTTACTTAGTAAGATCTGGCCAGCTGAAATTTCAGTTCAGACCTATCCATAATGAAAGCTGCTTAGAAGCTACTTGGGTGTCGATCTCCCATGGATCTTCTCATGCATGAAAGCCAACACATGAAGATAACACTTCAAGCAAGAACCACCTATAAACTCCATGAAACTGACCTTACCCAGAAGAGGTTTCCCTCCCCTAATGGTACCGCCATTTACCTGCTATAAATAGCAGTTTTGAGTTTTCGGTTCTTTTCACCCAATTTTTCTTCTAAAATACCTACTTTTTCTTACATAGATCTCTTCTAGACATCCATATCTAGTTGTTCCAGCCTTTGTTCAATCCTTAAAGCCTTGGGAAGGTATAGAAAGCTCCATAGAAACATCAAACGGGATGCTGGGAAGCTGTAGGAAGGTTACAGTGGTGAGACATGTTTATTTCGGTACTAAGAGGTAATAGGAATCATATTAAGTTTTATTTTACCGAGGTATGAAACTAGTGTAGAGTAGTCAATTGTTATTGATATCTATTGTTGTTTCTGTTATGAGGTGAATGTTTTGGAACATTGATTATGGAGTTCAAGAGAGCTAATAGAACTACAGAGTTCTCGAAGTATGATATATCAATCTAAGAAAGGATAAGCGGTTAAGGTAACTTTTATGTTCAGCAAAATCTATTTCATGCCCATGTGTTTTGTACTTCTATTTTGGTGAAGTAGTTCGTACTATGGCCATACATATGAATGTGTTGCTGTTATTGAAACTGTATTTTGATTGATTATGAATATTATTTGTTTTGGCTGGCTAGTTTCTGAACTGAAATGAAAAGTGGCAACGTACAGGTGGAGGAGCTAAATAATAAATTGAAATGGTTATAGTGTGGACCGGTGTGGTCGTATTGTGTAAGTGATAAGTGAAGTGTAAACTAAAATAAATTGTGTCCAAAGCATGTACTTGCCTGCGATTTGTGTAAGGGGATGGAGCTATGGCAGTCGTGTAAATTTACAAGAATGATTATCGTTTTCCAAGATTGATTTCCACGTGATAAAACGATTTGAAATGAAAATGTTTTTAACGGGCTGAAGTAAGAGTTACGAGTTTTCCACTCATTTTGGATGTTTTCTTTGTTTTCTATTCCTTCTTATTTGCCGGAGTTAATGTTGGAAGCTCGGAGTCGAATCTAGAGCAAAGTTATGATTCAGATGTATATTATGGGTTAAAGTCCTTAGATTTAAGTTTGGATACGAGGAGTCTGTTACAATGAGTTATGTTCTAATTTAATTCCTTTATTTTGGGATTGAGATCGAATGACTATGTAATTGAAGTATTATATAAAGGAAATTGTTTTGTGGGCCCATAACCCACAGGTCCAAGATCGTGTATTTAAGGTTGTTTCCCCTGCAAGTTCCATCTAAAGTATTATTGATTATTATTGATTCCATGTTCATTGAGATATGAGAATGCTAAGCGTGTTAAGCTAGCAGCTTGGGAGGCCGGGCTGTTACAAATGGTATCAGAGCTTTTTAGGTACGCACAGATCTTCATATCCGAGCGTAAGAGTTAAGTAAGTGTAAAATCAGTCTAAGAGTAAAATGAATCAAGCCGTTGAGAGTAGTTATGCCTTTTAAGTATAATGTGTTGCTCATTTGAGCATTATATGGGATTATATGTCTCTTATGTGCTAATATGTGATACTATGTGCTTACATGAACCCATAATATCCTTAGGAATTAGTAATCAGAGTGCGCAGTGGAAGCATTGGTGTGAAGTTGTCGTATACTCCTAACCAAATATAACTAACCTTCTTTCCTTAACAACTGAGTGTATAGAGGAAGTAAGGATCGTATCCACAGGGAGCACAATACAAGTCTATAAATAGCGGAATCAAACCCCTAGAGTCTTCTAGGACTCACGTAACCAATGGGGGGGGGTTGCTTAGGAACAAGGAGTATATTAAAAGCGATTAAACAAGAAATGTTGTAAGTTAAATCAATGAAAAAGGAACTTGGACTCGATTAGCATCCACTTTCAACCAAAGCATCGATCATGGCACTCATAAACGTTTATCCCCTTTTGCCTTCTAGATCGTGGTTAAACAAACACGATCAGCGTGGTTTGAACCCCCTCTTAATATCACCCAACTCAAACAAATAGCATTTAAGTTCAAACCAATAGTAGCATTAGAACCGAGGCACAAGAGGATTGCTAATGATAACGAAGCATTAACATTCAAGCAATAAGTAAGATCTCTCTAAGCACTTGAAGCAAGATCAGCATTACAACAAACACCTAGTGTGCTACTAAGGAACTAAGAACACAAACAATCGATTATGTCCTTAACTCTAACATTTGATCATTTACACAACTACACTAGTAGTACTCCTAGTAAGATTATGCAAAAATCATGAAATAAGCTCAAGAAACCTTACAATAACCAAAGGAGATGAGAAGTACAAGAGTTCTCATATACAAAAGATGAAAGCTTCAACTAACCGAATCCAAGAACAAGTTTACGCTAGAACTAGCATGATTTACACCAAAGATTTCTAAGAGATGTTAGTTTTTTAAAACCCTAGGAATGGAAGCTAAACACTCTCTGGTCTACTTCTCTCTCTACAAAATAAAGACGAACTAAAAAAACATACATGTAAACCATCCTTAGAAGGAAACATAAAGAAAAGAGAGGTGGGCGGCAGCGCCTGGTCGCGACCCGCGATGGCAAGCTGCCCCCTCCTTACAAGAAAGTTCTAACATAAAAAGGGAAAGGGGAGGGGAATGGCTTGGATAGCCCAGCAGGATCTTCCTTGGTGGCTTGGCCGCTGCAATGGTTCGATGCTCGAAGCTCGGAATCAGAAGACTTGGAACTTGGCTCGGAAGATTCAAAGGGCTTTGGAAGGCTTCGAGATGACGTACCGCTAGGAGGTTGGATGACTTGATGCTTCGGAGAGTGATAGAATGCTGCACGAACAAGATAAACACCAAAACTTGGGACACGACTCTCTAGACCTCTTTAACACCAAATCAAACCAAAACCCGAACTCTAAACACAAACCGACACACAAAACTATACAAAAATCGCCTAAGATTGGAGAATAACTTTGACGCATCCAATTCCCCCACGCTTAGACCTTACTCGACCTCGAGTGACACAAAACAAAAGGGAAAATAAGACCGACAAGCTAGAACACGCACCAAGCTAAAAATCCCCTTATTGCTCCCTTCCAAACCCTCCAAACTATCAAATTCCAACCATCTAAACCTGGGATTACGCAAAAAGAAGTACACCCCACTCAATGTCCCAAAAGAATACTCTACAAATCAAACTCAATTTCCGAAAATTTTCGGGAATCGAGTCTTAACAATCACCATCACAATTCTATCAGCCCAAAATGCTTTCAAAGGCTAAACTCTAAGGACTCGACGACTCCCCCACGCTTAGTTGTAAGCTCACCCAATATACACTCAATCATCACCAAAAATGAGCCAAACAAAGGACACGTCCTCACCTCCGAA
The DNA here is from genome assembly GCA_947645195.1 of Patellifolia procumbens. NCBI lineage: Eukaryota > Viridiplantae > Streptophyta > Magnoliopsida > Caryophyllales > Amaranthaceae > Patellifolia > Patellifolia procumbens. The sequence goes on along the minus strand of CANSGD010001188.1, from coordinate 64,086 downwards.
GACACAAGACTCAAGCCTAGACTAACCCGAAAAAAAAACTCCAATGTCGCCCCACTTATGACGCCAACACCGACAAATGAGATAAATGCACCAATTTTTTTTTCTTTCTCTCTTTTCTTTTCTCTCATTTTGCCTAGGAGCCCTTTCGGGTTTTCATCCTAGCTTAACATTCATTTTATCTCTCTTTTCTTTTGGCTCACTATCTCACTCGCTCATGATAAGCCACTTTTTTGCATAGGCCGCCCTTTCGGGTTTTCGACCTATCCGGGCCTCCCAATTTTGCCCGAGTCGCCCGCCCTTGTAGGTTTTCAACTCAGCGGGATTTCTTTCCATCTTTTTTTTTTCTTTCATTTTTTTTTTGAAATTTACATCAAATTACAATGTAAAGGCTCAAAATAAATTAAAATCAAATGCGAAATAAATATAAACAACCACATTTGCAAAATATTCCCCCACCCCCACACTTGAAAAGCACATTGTCCTGAATGTGGAAAGGACAAAAAGAAAAAGTGGGGGAGGGAAATGGAGGAAAATCTCTAGGAGCCGAAGGGTCCCCCGGGCTCACCTCGCCGGGCATCCCTCCTAGCCTCTCTCTCTTGGCGGCGTATTGCGCGCGCCATCTCAATGTCAGGAGAGGGATCGGTGTACCCAAATTCTTGGTTTTCCGGTCCACCATGAGGATATCGCGACACAAAGAAGGTGTTCATGGCCGAGACCATTGAACTCATGGTGTACATAGTGTCTTCCATCCCATAGTGTCTCTCCTGTAAATCACCCAACTCACCCTCAAAAGTGTCTAACCGCTGCATTACCTGAGCCTGGAATGGGAGTGGAGTCATTTCTAGTTCGGGCTGCTGATGATGATGATGGTGCTGGGGAGGTGTCGGCGCTACTTGGAGGCCCAATTCTTCCTCTACCCCCCGCCTATACTCCTCATCGGGGGGTAAAAAGAGTTGCTCCACTGTAGTGTGCTCTGTAATGGTAGTCCGCTCTTGCAGTAATACCATATATTTTACATGATGTGCCCCGAATAACCATACATACCTTGTCACTCCTCTCACGTTTTTGGTCCGAAACATTGCCGCACTTTTTAAATGATGGACACCATAGATGTTAGTACCCGCACTAAAACGCTTTGTCTCCTCGCCTAAAGGTTGAAAGATGGGTTCCCCTTTTTCAGTGGGTACTTGAACTTTCAAATATCTGGCTAAGAGTGTAATCATTCCCCCCATGCTTAATTTTCCCTAGGTTTTTCCCTCCGCTGATTAGGCTAGGCAATTTTGCACCCATAAACTCACCCAATCTGGAATACCTTCCCCTTCAGTGGTCATAGCCCAAAGACACTTAAGGTCGAAATCGGGAAGGTTAGTGGGTTCCCCTTGGCAAAATACGGTCATGGAGAGAAACCGGTGCACAAATCGCAGAGCGGGGTGGGGGATACTACTCTTCTTTATTCTACTGTGCCATTGTTGTCCACCAGTTATTTTATACCAAAAGACGGCATTATTGTAATTTTCAGTGTGGAGGAATGCATCATCAGTCTCATACTCCCACCCAAACGTCGTTTTGATTTCAGAGTAGGTCATTGTATAATTTCGGTCATTTAGGTGGAAAGTAATATATGGTTCCTCATCCTCATCCCCTTCATGATTTTCCATTGTAGCTAGAAATTCTAAGGTGTATCTCTCGTAGGTTCTTGCATGTTTGAAAATAAATAAATTAAGGCCAACCTTGTCGAGAAGTACTTCCACGGACTCTAGCAACCCTAGTTGTTCTAAGGTGGACACATGAACAAATTTAGTTTCTTGAATGGTCCTCCCCGGTCTTGTTAGTCTATCCGAACGCCTTTTAGCATCTCTACTAAGTTTTTTAAGGCCTCGGGAACTAATGGCGGGGAGGGGTCCTGAAGAACTACTAGGTGTGGAGGATCGGGCTCTTTTGCTCATTTTTTTTTTTTTGACACTTGATTTTCCTTCTCTACCTTCACTAAGCAAGTCTAGGCATAATCACAATTCTTCAACACAACTTCAATTCTTACTCAACAACTTCCAAACACACAACTAACACCACAATTTCAATCAACAATCAACAACAACAACCAACAATGACACTTAACAGCCAACAATCAACAACCAACAACCAACAATGACACTAAATACTCTTATAGGCAAGTAAGAACAAGAATTTCAACCAAGAACAAAGAGTACTAGGCAAAAGAGATTTATACCCCCAAAAGTTGGTTGTTTTGTGGAAATGATGGCCAATGGAGGTTGAAGAAAGCTTCCTTGATATTCAAAAGTGAATCTCCAAGCTCCAATTGTGGTGAAAATTGCTCCAATTAAAAACCCCCAAATTCTAGGGTTTGTAGAAATGTGAAGAATTTCAGAAATTTTGTGAAGAAGGTGAGTAATGTGAGTGTGGAGAGAAAGATTGTGTGAGAATTTGAAGGAAATGAGGGAAATTGAGAGATTTATTGAGGGAGATTTGAGAAGGTATGAGTGAGAGCTAGAGTGAGAAGGGGAAAGGTAAGAGAGTAGTGAGGGTCGAGTGAATGAAAGGGAGGGGGGAAAGAGCTGATTTTGTAAAGTAAGCACGAGAGGGTCAGTACCCAGTCGCGACCCGCGACCTGGCCCTCGCGAGCCGCGACAGAAGCCTGATTCGTCCTTCTTTTTTTTTCTTCTTTCTTTCTTGCTTCATTCCTATGTATTATGCTTCAAATCTACTACTCCCTCCTCACTCTTGTCCTCCTTTTCGCTCTTTTTCATTTCATTTCTTGCAATTCTTGAACCTCCATTCACACAAGCGTCTCACAATTCTCAAATTCACTTTTCCTTGCTCCATGTATATCCTGCAAAAAGTTCAACCAAAAGCATAATATCCTACAAAATAAACAAGAGACTAGCTTTATACAATTATATACACTAAGATTCGTTTATTTAACGTCGTCGACACGACGTTGCAAACCTCAAGAACTCATCCATACTCAGGGTCACCGAGAGGAACATCCTCGGCCCCTGCTTGCTGAAAACCTTCAAAGTACGGCTTTAGCCGCTGCCCATTCACCTTAAAGACCTTCGATGTGGCTTCACTCATGATCTCCACAGCTCCATAGGGAAACACTTTTGTGATAATAAACGGCCTAATCCAACGAGAACGGAGCTTTTCTGGAAAGAGGCGTAGACGGGATTGAAAAAGAAGAACTCTTTGACCAACCTTGAGTTCCTTCCTTATTATCAGCTTATCATGCCATGCTTTCGTCTTAGCCTTGTAGATTGCCGCATTCTCATAGGATTCATTCCGGATTTCCTCCAACTCTTGAAGTTGTAACTTCCTATGTAGCCCGGCTTCATCAATATTCATGTTAAAACTCTTTATTGCCCAATATGCTTTGTGCTCGAGCTCCACCGGAAGGTGACACGGCTTCCCAAACACCAAGCGGTATGGGGACATACCAATAGGTGTCTTGTAAGCTGTCCTGTAGGCCCACAATGCATCCTCCAACCGCAAACTACAATCCTTCCTACTTGGATTCACTGTTTTCTCAAGAATGGATTTGATTTCTCGATTTGATATCTCTGCTTGACCATTTGTTTGTGGATGGTATGCAGTGGACGTCTTGTGAGTCACATGATACCTCTTAAGCAATGCTCCTATGGTCCGGTTGCAAAAGTGTGTCCCTTTATCACTAATCAAGGCTCGTGGAATCCCGAACCTACAAAATATATTAGACTTCACAAAATCCGCAACCACCTTAGCATCGTCAGTTCTAGTGGGCTTGGCTTCCACCCACTTTGAGACATAATCAACTGCAAGTACGATGTATTGAAAACCAAAAGAGTTTGGAAAAGGCCCCATAAAGTCAATACCCCATACATCAAAAATTTCACAATACAAGATTGAAAATTGGCGCATTTCATTCCTTTGGGAAATATTTCCAACTCTTTGACAATTATCACAAGACTTACAAAAATGATATGAATCTCGATGTAAAGTAGGCCAGAAAAATCGACAATCAAGTATTTTGCAAGCTGTCCTCCTTGCTCCAAAATGCCCTCCACAAGCGTGGGAATGACAAAAAGTGAGAATAGAAGTTACCTCTTCATCCGGGATACACCTTCTTATCACATGATCCGAACAATGTTTCCATAAGTAGGGATCGTCCCAAACATACCATCTAGCATCACTCTTCAGCTTGTCTTTCTGTACTTTTGAGAAATGAGAAGGAGAACAGTTTGAAACAAGATAATTCACAATATGAGCATACCATGGGTGTGAGCATCCAAGAGCAAACAAATGCTCATCTGGGAATTCCTCCCGGATTGGTTCCTTCCACGGCTTCTCCGAACTAGGCTCTAGATCATATGATGATACCAATCGACTCAAGTGATCTGCAACCAGGTTCTCCGTTCCCTTCTTAACTTTTACCTCCAAATCAAACTCACTTAACAACAAAATCCACCTTATCAATCTCGGCTTGGCTTCCTTCTTCGTCATTAGATGGCGAAGGGCTGCATGATCAGTATAAACAATGACTTGGTGCCGAGTAAGTAAGATCGAAATTTCTCTAAAGCATAGACCACAGCTAATAACTCCTTTTCTGTGGTGGAGTAATTTCGCTGCGCTTCATTCAATGTCATGGATGCATAGTAAATGGCATGAGGTATCCTTCCTACTCTTTGCCCAAGCACGGCCCCTACCGCATAATCACTTGCATCGCACATTATCTCAAAGGGCTTGGACCAATCTGGGGGTTGAATTATAGGAGCTGAAACTAGCCTCCTCTTCAGCTCATCGAATGCTCTTTTGCAAGCTTCATCAACCACAAAATCAACATCCTTCTGCAACAACCTGCATAAAGGAGATGAAATCTTCGAGAAATCCTTAATGAACCTGCGATAAAATCCTGCATGTCCAAGAAAAGATCGAATTTCTCGCACATTAGTCGGATAAGGTAAAGAATGAATTATGTCAATTTTTTCTTTATCAACTTCAATACCCTTTTCAGAGACTACATGACCCAAAACAATGCCCTGCTCGACCATAAAGTGACATTTTTCAGAGTTCAAAACAAGATGATTTTCAATACATAGTGTAAGAACTAAAGTCAAATTTCTAAGCAATTATCGAAGGAGTTTCCATGCACAGTAAAATGATCCATGAAAACTTCTACGAATTGCTCCATATACTCCGAGAAAATGCTTACCATACATCTTTGGAAAGTAGCGGGGGCATTACATAACCCAAAAGACATGCATCTATACGCGAACGTGCCAAAAGGACACGTGAACGTGGTCTTCTCCTGGTCTTCCTGTGCTATTGCCACCTGAAAATAGCCTGAATAGCCATCTAAGAAGCAATAAAATGAATGTCCATCTAATCTTTCCAACATTTGGTCTATGAATGGCAATGGAAAATGGTCTTTTCTCGTTACCGCATTCAATCTACGATAATCAATACAAACCCGCCACCCGTTTTGAATACGAGTGGGCACTAACTCTCCATCCTGATTTTCAACAACAGTTACTCCAGACTTAGGCACAACTTGAGTGGGACTAACCCATTCACTATCAGAAATTGGATAAATCATACCTGCTTGGAGTAATTTCAAAATCTCGGCCTTCACCACCTCCATCATAGGTGGATTTAGCCATCTCTGAGGCTGTCTCACCGGCTTTGCACCTTCTTCCAATAGAATCCGATGCATACAGGTTGTAGGGCTTATTCCCTTAATGTCTGCAATAGTCCATCCAATTGCCTCTCGATGTTTCTTCAGCATTTTGATAAGTTTCTCCTCCTGTTCCTTGGTTAACTTACTCGATATAATCACTGGCAAAGTATTTTCATCACCAAGAAATGCATACTTCAAATGCTCGGGAAGTGATTTCAGCTCCACAGTAGGTGCCTGCACAATAGATGGTAAAAGCTTGTCCCGAGGGACGGTTAGTGGTATCGGCCCTTTAGAAAAGGGGATGATAGGAAGATTTTCATATTCTTCCAAAGCTTGAACCGCCTCCTGCAAGTTAGCACTCAAAATATACTCAACATTTTCATTAACCATACTATTTTCAAGAGCTACTTGAAGTTCTTCCTTACCATCCATCTCGAACACTTCCTGTGAAACAACATTAACCACATCTATGGAATAACACGAGTGATCATCACTCGGATATTTCATGGAATCATTAATATTAAACTCTACCATATTTCCATCAAATTCCATAGTCAAGCATCCACTATGCACATCAATTTTAGTCCTTGCGGTTTTTAAAAATGGTCTACCTAACAAGATAAGAGTAGCATGTTTATCATGTTCCATGTCAAGGACATAAAAATCAGCAGGAAAGATTAACTTATCAACTTCAACTAACACGTCCTCTACTATTCCCTTAGGATAAGCATTGGAACGGTCAGCTAACTGAATCACTACACTTGTTTCATGTAAGATACCAAGCTTTAAGGACTCTACAATGAATAGGGAATTACATTAATTGAGGCACCCAAATCAAGCATGGCTCTTTGAAACGTGGTGTTTCCTATCACACATGGTATAGTGAACATGCCCAGATCACTGCATTTTGGAGGTAGTTTCTTTTGAAACATAGCGGATACATGTTCACTTACCTTTACCTTATGCACTCCCCTTAATCTTTGCTTTCTTTTTGTGGTACTCATTTCTTTGAGGAATTTAACATACCTAGGAATTTTTTTTAAAGCATCTAAAAGGGGAATGTTTACCTCACACTTACGAAAGACTTCGTAAATGTCCTTGTCACCTTCCTTCTGTCGAGTATCCTTTAGTGCCTCGAAAAATGGTGGAATTGGCTCATAGGGTGGAAGTGGTTGTTTCTTCTCTTGTTCTCCGTGTGTGGATGGCATTGGCTCGGCTTCAGGCACCGGCTCAGGAACAACTACCTCTTCCTCTATCTCTTTCTCGCTCGCAATTGCCTTTTCATTGCCTTTTAACTCCTTACCACTCCGTAAAGTGATGGCACTTGCATTTTGCTTGGGGTTAAGCTCCGTTTGTGATGGTAGCTTACCCGAATCACGGGCCTCTAGCCTGCCCACTGCTCCCGAGACTTGGCTCAGTTGCTTCTCTAAGTTCTTTATACTCAATCGTGTTTCCTCCTGAAATTGGACCATGTTTCCCTGCATGTTAGTCACATTTTTAGTTAAAGCATTAATCATATCCTCCGTTGACATGCCGGAACTTGATCCCTGTGCTTGGTCTTGCGGCCTGAAATATGGAGCTCCTTGCTCCGGTGGTCTTTGGTAAGGTGGTGGTGGACGGTTGAACTAATGGTGTAGCGGTTGATTCCCAGATGTACCTCCATACCTCAAATTAGGATGATCTCGCCACCCCGGATGATAGGTGTTGGAATATGGATCATAACGCTTTTGGAAACCTTGGCCTTGAAAACCGGCCGCCTTTACCTCCTCACTAGCTTCTTCCCGCAGATGGGGACAGAAATCAGTTGGATGATCTGATGAACAAATACCACAAGCCTTCACGTGGTGTGTCTTCTCTTTAACTAGGTACTCTCTCATCATGGATGTCAAAGCTTGTACCTGGTCCTCCAACTTAGAAGAACTGGAACCCTCGGATACCACTCGACGAGCCCCTGACTTTCTAGTAGACTGCCTCGAGCCTTCAGCCAGCTCATTTATCAAATCTTTATCAGCTTGTGCAGTTTTATTAATGATAGAGCCTCCACTCGCTGCATTTACCATCCTAGCATCTTCATCACATAGCCCATTATAGAAGTAAAGTACTAGATCTTCATAAGAATAACCGTGATATGGACAACTAGCACATAACTTCCGAAATCTCGCCCAATACTCATAAAAGGTTTCATTGTTATTTTGCTCGATGTTACTAATCTCCTTCTTCAACGCAGAAGACATTGAAGTCGGAAAGTAGGCTCCGAGAAAAGCTTTCTTTAAATCAGCCCATGTGGATATGCTACCCGGTGGAAGGTAGTATAACCAGTCATTTGCTGCTCCTTATAATGAGAACGGGAAGGCTTTGAGTTTCACCTTCTCTTCCGACACCCCACTAGGCTTCATGCTGCTACAAACCACATGGAACTCCGAAAGATGCTTGTTCGGATCTTCATCATTTAGCCCATAGAATGTAGGAAGTAGATGTTTCAACCCCGATTTTAGCTTAAAAGTTTCCCCTTCTTCTTCTTCTGGGAATGTTATGCATAGGGATTGCTGATCAAGGTTCGGAGCTGTAACCTCCTTTAATGTGCGTTGCTCAACTCTCGGAGGCATCTCTTCTTCTAGTTCAATAGCAAAAGGAAGCTCCCTGAAGTTTTCACGCAATTCTCTTCTCAACCTGAAAAGAGTTAATTCCAAATCTGGATCGTACTGCAAGGGTTGTTGGTTAGTAGCACGAGTAACAACCATAAACCACAAAACAAGCAATACAATCAATAATAAAATACGCTAAACACAAACTAGTACACCTTGCTCCCCGGCAACGGCGCCAAAATTTGGTGTGAAGTTGTCGTATACTCCTAACCAAATATAATTAATCTTCTTTCCTTAACAACTGAGTGTATAGCGGAAGTAAGGATCGTATCCACTGGGAGCACAGTACAAGTCTATAAATAGCGGAATCAAACCCCTAGAGTCTTCTAGGAGTCACGTAACCAATGGGGGGGTTGCTTAGGAACAAGGAGTATATTAAAAGCGATTAAACAAGAAATGTTGTAAGTTAAATCAATGAAAAAGGAACTTGGACTCGATTAGCATCCACTTTCAACCAAAGCATCGATCATGGAACTCATAAACGTTTATCCCCTTTTGGTCACCTATTGAGAAGTCTAAACTCCTAGCCTCCTAGATCGTGGTTAAACAAACACGATCAGCGTGGTTTGAACCCCCTCTTACTATCACCCAACTCAAACAAATAGCATTTAAGTTCAAACCAATAGTAGCATTAGAACCGAGGCACAAGAGGATTGCTAATGATAACGAAGAATTAACATTCAAGCAATAAGTAAGATCTCTCTAAGCACTTGAAGCAAGATCAGCATTACAACAAACACCTAGTGTGCTACTAAGGAACTAAGAACACAAACAACCGATTATGTCCTTAACTCTAGCATTTGATCATTTACACAACTACACTAGTAGTACTCCTAGCAAGATTATGCAAAAATCAATGAAATAAGCTCAAGAAACCTTACAATAACCAAAGGAGATGAGAAGTACAAGAGTTCTCACATACAAGAGTTGAAAGCTTCAACTAACCGAATCCAAGAACAAGTTTACGCTAGAACTAGCATGATTTATACCAAAGATTTCTAAGAGATGTTAGTGTTTTAAAACCCTAGGAATGGAAGCTAAACACTCTCTGGTCTACTTCTCTCTCTACAAAATAAAGACGAACTAAAAAAACATACATGTAAACCATCCGTAGAAGGAAACATAAAGAAAAGAGAGGTGGGCTGCAGCGCCTGGTCGCGACTCGCGAGCAGTAGGTCGCGACCCGCGACCAGCATCGCGACTCGCGATGGCAAGTTGCCCCCTCCTTACAAGAAAGTTCTAACATAAAAAGGGAAAGGGGAGGGGAATGGCTTTGATAGCCCATCAGGATCTTCCTTGGTGGCTTGGCCGCTGCAATGGTTCGATGCTCGGAGCTCGGAATCGGAAGACTTGGAACTTGGCTCGGAATATTCAAAGGGCTTCGGAAGGCTTCGAGATGACGTACCGCTAGGAGGTTGGATGACTTGATGCTTCGGAGAGTGATAGAATGTTGCACGAACAAGACAAACACCAAAACTTGGGACACGACTCTTTAGACCTCTTTAACACCAAATCAAATTAAAACCCGAACTCTAAACACAAACCGACGCACAAAACCATACTAAAATCGCCTAAGATTGGCGAATAACTTTGACGCATCAAGCATGGATTGGAGTTTTGAGGACAAAACTCATTTTTAGGGGGGAAGAGTGTAATAGTCTTAATTGGGACTAGAGTTATGATTGATATTAGGTTACCACGATTAGTGCTATATGTTATTTATATTATTATTATTATAATTATTTATTATCGTTCGTTGGATTTAAAAGGAATGGTTTTCTTTTGTAAAGGTTGGTTTAGTTTGAAAATAATTATTATGGTTTTCAAACGAGATCTCTTGAAACGGAATGACTTAAGTTTAATGTCAATAAGGTTACCATTTTGATGTTTTAGCTCCTCGATGAACCTAGGCATCGGGTAGCCGAGACACAAAAATGTTAATGAATGGAGGCTGAACTTTTGATCGGGAAGTTCCAAGATCTTGGCTTTCCTAAAATTAAATCAAATAGTATTAATGGGTTATAAAAAAAAACGGGGAGGCGTTGCATTTAGAGAGAATGGAATGGGTTGTGTGTCATTAAGTGAGAGTGAGTGAGGGTGATTCAGCAAATTAAAAAAAAGAGAAACAAAGGGGCCTAGCCCCTGTTAGTCGAGCAGAAAGACAAAGGGAAGGAAAGAGAGCAGTGGGAGTCAGGGAGGCGAGAAGAGGCGAGAAACAGAGGAAGCGGAAGAAAGAAAGCAGGGGTCGGGAAAGAAGAGAAGAAAGGGAGAGAGAGGGGAGAGCAGCGGTGATGTGCCGAGTTGCTCCACTCCGCGAGCAGCAACCACCAACGGCGGCCAACGAGGAAAGAAAGAGGGAGAAGCGTGCGAGCAGCGGTCCCGGCGCGAAACCAGGCCATCTCCGGCCAATTTTCCGGCGATTAGAGGAGGAGTAAGATGGGGTAAATTCCAAAACACCAAAACCCTCTATCTATTTTAGAGATTTTAATTAAAATTTAGGGTTTTATTGAGAAGGATGAAGGATTGTGCCTGAGAAGGGTCGTGCGAGTGACCGGCGACCATCGCCACCGTCCAACCATCATACCACCGCCACCCATGTTTATCTAAAAACCCTAACTGAGGTACTAAACACTTTCATACGAAATTGCTATTTCGTGATTTACTAGATTGAATCTATATACTTTTTTTGATAAATTTCTCAAATTATTTATGAATTGTGTGAAGTCTGTTTGTGATGTTGTTACTCAGCTAAGGGAAATTAAGTATTGGTTCAATGTTGTGGAAATTAGTAGTAGATTGATTCGAAGTATGAAATTGTGTGATATTATTTATTCAATTTGGGCTCCATTAGAGTATGTATCTCTTGATGTTAGTGACGTTAATATTAGAATTTGAATTGTGAAAATCAGTAGAAGATTGGTTTGAGGTATGAATTCTGTTAAGACTAGAATAGATGACTCAAACTAGTGTTGGTTGAAAGTTTACGAGATGTTGTGATTCTAGGAATCGGAAGAGGAGTGGGAGGCTTGCGTTTTGTCTAGTTAGTAGCTAGTAGCTAATCTGAGTTACCATGAAATCGGGTCAGTAATGAAATCTAATGATCAATAGGTTGTTGAAATTAAAGAACTGAATTAGGGACTTGGTCAGTACGTCAATAAGAAAACTCAAGTCAAGTGTATCAAAATTGAGTTGAATGATGTTAATATAAGAAATTGAGTAAGGGATCGGATCACTATTAATTTGGAAAGTAATTTGAATCGGCTTATAGAATTAAGTCAATTAGTCTTGGCCTAAAAGAACCGAGTTAGTTAGTTAAGTGTAATTAAGAAACTTAAGGCCAAGTCTAAAGATTTCCATTAGCTAGGAGCAAGTTATAAATATAAATTGAATATAAGCTCTGAGAGTTCTCGTTATATTAAATATATTGTATAAGTGTCATTAGTTGTGGTTTTGGTCTAAGAACGCGGATGAGCTAGGTGTCAATTGAATAGCAACCAAGAGTATTGAATAGTCTCATTTAGAGTTTAATATTAACTAACTTATATATGTCATTACTATTAAGATCAGTTTAGAATAACCTTAAGAGTTAAGTGTGTGGATTAAAATCAAACTTGGCTAAGAATAATCACTTAGTGAACCACTTAGAATCGTGTGCTAGAATTGATTGAATAATCTATAATAACGTGGGAGTTATCCAACATAGAATCTTAAATTGAAGGATTAATTGTAGAATTGGCTATATATCGGGAATATAAGGACATTAGTCCTAGTTGTTGGTTGTTGATAATAACAATATTTAGACGTCACAAAGTTAATGAAGGTTATATGTATTAAGAGTTAATATACTAAACTGATTCAGTCGCATCTTGGTAAGTCTAAGTTGTTTCTTAATAAGTTTATCTTGGAAGTAATTGAGGTCGATGAACATTAGAAGTAATGATTAGAGTTCAGTATAAGGGTTTGATTACTTAGTTCCCTTAATGTGAAACCGTCGACAAATATCGATCATATGAGAGTAGTATAGCGTATGTTTCTTAGGAAGTATGTCTCAATTGTCGGAAGATTAAATTAGCTTACTTGAGGATATTTCATTCTTACTCAACTAAACGTTGGCATGTGAAAAGCCATTGGAGACACATTGGGTTTAGTATGGGAACCCTTAGGATATGTTTTGCGCTTTTAGGATATACAGCAAGGTTATGATATGTTATTATGTTTTCCAAAGCATATTTTCGTAACGTTAAACTTACTCTATAACGTAATGCTCATTTTATCACGTGAAAGTGCTATGAAAAGTGTGTGAAATGTGTGATTTGTGTAATAAGGTGAAAGTCACCAATGTGCATATTAAAAACAACATTATTAATGGAGTAATGTGTGAACATGCACCCGAGCTAGAGAGGGTAGAGTCCCTAGCTGTTGCCTTCCAGGATGGGCGAAATTCTAGCGTTATAGGACATGTCCGGTTTAAGTCTTGCAAGCAGAACAGTAAAAGGTGGGGTGACGACCCTCAACAGTTTGGAGATAGCCGGTACTGCGTGGTACCCCTCTCCATTCGCGTTTACACCAAGATAATAAATAACAATGAATGTTTCTTGTAAGAAACTTAAATGTTGTGGAAGTAAATTGAGTTTCCAAACATATTTTATAGCAATTATATATTTTGTTATGAAGTACTATTTTGGTAATGAATAATATGATGTTTCAATATTCGTTTCAGTAAATGGTTTGAGGTATACATGGTTATATGAGTTAGATGTGAATATATGTGAAAAGTGTTTTTAAACAAAAACCACCAAAACATGTTTTACTTTTTTTACGGGTTTAGTACTCAACGCGTTGCTGATGTGAGTCAAATGTTTTGTTTTGTCATTTTTGTGGCCTGTCACTTGGGTGGGAGGCAGCCCCTAATTAGTTTCAGGTGGATGCAATGAAGTTGTGGAGGCTTGAAGCAGGAATTTTTATTACAACTATCCTTATATGTATTGAGGCCAGGACGATCGACTTTGTAACAACGTAGTTATTAGTTATTTTGTAGATAGTTTTAAAATAGGAATTTGTAAAGTAGAAGCTGGAAATAGTTGCTGGAAATATATTCAAAATGATATACAGGTTTAAATTTCTCAGACGCGAGTCCTAAGTTAAATTTTAGGCGGTCCGTATTCAAACGGAGCTCTACCGAATTTTCTGTAGACTTTTATTATTTAATTAATACCATTCAGATCATTTAGATAACTTCATTTAGTGTTAATCTTTTATAGTTAAAGTTTTAAGAAGTTCAGGTTTTTAGGATTCCATACTCTTCGTTTTAGGACGATGAGTGTGATGGTAATAGTCCGGATTAAGCTTTCCGTTGTGTTTAGCTCTAATTAAGTTGGTTGGTGAATCCGGGCTGTTACATCCTGTCTCATGGGGCACTTGCCCGCTAATGTTATTCCTGATGAGCACTATGGCCATTGAAGAAGTCCCACCCCCTGAAATACAGTCCAACAACCAGTATAAATCTGATTAAAAAGGAACTACAGATTATTATGGATTAGAATTTAATCATAAATGTTTGAATTATTCTTTCTCCCTGTTTTTATAAATAAAATGAATTAAAATGAATTTACGCTGCTAGAGTAGTTTGTTACTGAGTCTCCCCCCCATACATTTTTGTATTTATGTTTTAGGTACAGTTAGGGAAGACGGTAACTAGTAGTTGAAAGGATTCACTCTTATAAGTTTAGTAGTTATTACCGTTTATACTCTTTTGTGAACTATAGGAACTACTAGAGTATTAGGTTACTGTTACTTAATGTAAATAGGGCTCCTATGTTACTTTGTTTATCGCTTAATCAAGTTATCGTTAAAATTTAATATGTAACTGTTGCCTTGTATTTTTCTAACGGGAAATAAGGCAGTAATGCCTCGACCTAATAGGGTTTTCTGCTACTATTAGTACCTTAATGAGGTAATTAGACGTCGGGGCATTACATTAAGGGGTACCTTGTTGCATTTATACAAGATCGAGGGTATCCCTTCCTTCAAGTCAAACCTCATGGTACCTCATGAAAAATTCGTATTGCTAATGATTATTATTTATTTATTTAACACCCCCACAATCCCTTCATTTACAAACCTCTATAAAATAGAGAAACTACGGAGATGTTACGCCACGCATGATAATACATAAGGTTAAACAGAGAATACAGCGGAAGTCTTTCAAAATATAACTAGAATTACTTTAATAAGATCAAAAATAAAATTCAATAAATGAGTTAACAACTCAGGAACTACCCCATAATAGTATTTTATTAAAAACAAACATAAACCAAAATAACTTTATTGAAATATGCACTAAAATTCCCATTTTGATGCTCATGATCCCCAAGCACAACAACACTTGTACCTGAAACTCAACCTCTAAGATCTGATCGCCATTCACAAACACATTCATGAATGGGTCGTCATAGGGTAATTGAGGTAAAACAATAACCAAAACAAACAAAACACATACATCAGCAACGTTGAGTACATAACACTACTAATCTAATGCAATAAACAATAATATATGCAATCCTCCATTAATTCGGCTTGCTCTTCTCATGATTCTATATGCAACAACAAAAACTGAACTAACTAGATTCATTCTTTAATATATATATTGGCAATGAACGGGTCCTACACTTGGAGTAGTATACGCGGTACTATTTCTTGTGTAAGAGATTCCACACCTCTTACTAATAAAGTAAGGTTCCATGAACTTTAAATAAATTGACTCGAGAAGTACACGCTTATTATTGAAATGAAATAGAGAGTGAGAGTGATCCACTAGACTCAACATCTTGACTGAGACACTATGAGTGACACCTAGTCCACTCGAGAATCTTCTTGATAACTTGGAATTCCATAAAGTTCTCTTGATAAAATAAAAGCAATAGCATCGTTATGCTATGCCAATGCAGGAGTATAGTTACACACGAACTCCCCCCTTATGTTCAATACTCATGGGGGATCCTACCCAAGAGTTTTATTGCCAAAGTCCGATTTGTGGGACACACACAACTAATACAAATAAGCAAATAAATTCATTTCTTATCTTTCTTTAATAAGTGATAACAACAAGTACCACAAACAACCTCAATTCTTATTATTTCGAGCTCTTGCTCAACCTCTTACTATTAAATGACTCCTTGAGTCATTTCTTCCTTCTTAAGGATCCATGATCCACCAATTGAGTCATTGCTCAGTAGTTTAACTATTGGTGGGACCTTGCCTAATAACTTAAACTATTAGTGAGATCTTGCTCAATAACTTTAAGTACTAGTGAGACCTTGCTCAATAAATACTCATGCAAGCCATAGCTTTAAGAATAAAATAAATAAACTTTAATTATGCTTAAAGGCAATAAACATCAATAACATAAATCTCAAATGACAGGAATAACTCAGAAGTTCCATTTCTAGTCTCCATTCTATGTTCATAACATAAACCTCAAACAATCATAAGGCATAAGCCTCTCCTTACTTCTCATGCTCAATAAATAATCATTAAAACCACTAAGATCAAAGGTCAAAGTGTATATACCTTGCTACTACAATGGAATCACCAAACAAAAGCCTCAATTATTTTTATAATGCTTCGAACCTACCAATAAAGAAGTACTATTAATTACTACATACAGAAACAATTCAAGGCTACTAATAAATAAAAATCAGCTATTAAATAATAATAATAATAATCTGATTTTTATTTTAAAAACTCTAAAAACTCTTTTAGATCATAAAACTTGAAAACCTATACTAGTAGGCAAAGCATAATACAAACTGTTGTTAGCCTCGAATTGGCTAAGCTCTTCCTCCAACTCTTGTAGCTGAGTTCTTTCTGAGACTTCTGCAGAGATGCTCGTTGCTTCGTATCCGAACCTGAAAACTAGGAAACGAACCCCAGAGGTTTGGAAATTGATTCCCCCTCCGATGCCTAAGTTAGTATTTGTGAGAGAAATTCTATCTATATTTGGACAGAGTAATACAGGTTAGTAGCATGGTGCCTCCAGCACAGTGAAGCAAAAGAGATAATTGCCTCCACCTGGGCTACAAACACTCCAGGCTCCTATCTGGGTAAGCTACAAGTAAAGCTTTAACGGGTCCTGTCGAATCTAAAGACATGGTGCTTAGCCTACAAGAAAGAGCGGGGCTTTGACTGGAATAACATCAAGGATGCCCTCACCGGGGAGCAGAGTAACATCTCTTCGACAATGGACTCATCATCAGAAAAGCAACTCCGAGAAAAGCTTGAGGAAGAGGCAGTCAACAGGTGGTGGTATTGGAAACAAAGAGTAAAATCGAGGTGGGATGCCCTAGGGGATCAGACCACATCATTCTTCTTTAAGAGTGTCAAATCAAGGAAAATACAGAATGAGATGATTCATAAAAGAAGGCGATGTGTGGATCACCGAAGAAAAGGCAATTAGGAACAAGTTTCTCTCCTGTTTTTCTGCCCTTCTTGGCCATCGACATGAAATCATGCCAAATGATGAGGCCTACTGCCTCAGAATCATTCCGGTCATCACCACACAGCATACTCAATGGCTCCAATAACCTTTCACCAATGAAGAGATAGAACAGGTTGTCTTTGATGCAAAGCCCCTAAAATCCTCGGGTCCAGACTGTATACCACCAATTTTCTTCCAAACCAATTGGGAAATCATATATGAAGAAGTCATAACAGGGATCAACGCCTTCTTTGCCAATGGCGCTTTACCCCCTACCTTGAATAGAACCTACATAGCGCTTATCCCGAAAGTCCCTAACCCTCAACAAGTCTCGGATTTCAGACCCATAAGCCTCTGCAATTTTCTATACAAGACCATCACCAAGGTTATGGTTAATCGCTTAAAGCCAATATTGCAGGACATAATGGGAGATTTCCAGAATGCTTTTGTGCCGGGTAGACTCATGTCGGATAATTGCCTTATTGCCCTTGAACTTAATACAAAAGTCTGCAAGAGAAAGAAGGGTTCCAAATTTGAAGGCGTCCTTAAAGTAGACCTCAACAAAGCCTATGACAGAATCAGCTGGCCTTTACTCCAGAAAGTCCTTCAGAAGTATGGCTTTCCTCCCATCTGGATCCACTTGATCATGACTTGCATCACCACCGTCACCTACTCCATTCTAATAAATGGGGAACCAACGGAGTTTTTCACTCCTTCTTCGGGTCTACGACAAGGTGATCCTCTGTCCCCCTATCTATTCATCATGTGCATGGAATCTCTCTCTAGAGGTCTTCTCCTAAAAGAACAACAAGGACAAATTAGAGGCATTAAACTGGCAAGATCGGCTCCTTCAATATCCCATCTTTTCTTCGCTGACGATGCTATGTTTTTCTTCGAAGCCATTCCAAAGCACATCAAGGAGTTACAGGATAACATTGATGAATTCTGCTCTAACTCAGGGGAAATGATAAACCTCAATAAGTCGAATGTTATGTTTAGCCCAAATACCCCCTAGATTCACGTGTTTCCTCAGGAAAACCTTTGGAGCAAAGAGCCGCAATGAAGTCGGTACTTACTTGGGTTGTCCAATGGAGGTGAACGGCAGAGCCACTTCAAATTTCCAGGATATCTATGAGACTGCCAGCCAGAAGATCCAGAGTTGGAAATTCTGTTTCCTATCACCATCAGGAAAACTCATCCTCATCAACGCCATCCTTTGCATGATAGCGTCTCATATTCTCAGCATCTACCTCTTTCCCAAGAAATTCATGAAGAAGCTCACTTCACTTTTCCTCAGATTCTTCTGGGCGCCGACCCTAGAAAAGAAGCACATATACTGGAATAAGAGGGAGCTGTTGGAGAAACACAAGTATGAGGGGGGCTTGGGTCTAAAGAACTTGGAATCTTTGAACAATGCTTTGCTGGCAAAACAAGCTTGGCGCATTCACAAGAATCCAAATTCTCTAATTGCTAGAGTTTATAAAGCCCGCTACAAAATGGACCCGATCACAAGAGTGCTCAAAAACGATCACAAAATAGCCCCCACTTCTGCCTCTTATGCTTACCGAAGTATATTCAAGGCCTCGCTCAACCTAAAGCAAGGTTGGAGGAAGCTCTTGGGAACGGGGTCCAATATCAGAATATGGCAAGACACCTGGGCAGAGAACTCAATGCTCAAAGGTAATATGGTGCCTTAATCCTCCAACATACCTAACATGGTCAGAGATTTGATGAACCAACAAAAGCAGTGGGATCACAAAAAGATTAGATCAATATTCCCACCAGAAGAGGCTGAGAGGATCTTTGCTACCCATATCCCGATAAAGGAGGTGGAAGATGAGACAATCTGGGGATTTATTAGGTTATTGGATCATGCAGGAGTCTAAAGGCGTAGGACAGGGAGATAGAGGAAAATTCTGGAAAAAATTGTTGACCTCCAAGCTATTCCCAAAATGGAAACTATTCTTGTGGCGAATCGGCAATAATGGGCTCCCAACCAAGGACAATTTAGCAAAAAGGGGGTGGAAGGGAGATATGACTTGTCCATTTTGCTAGCAGCACTTGGAAACAACTGAGCATCTTTTAAGAAGCTGTGAAATAGTAGAACGTGTTTGGGTTTGCGGAAGCCTCGAAATCACAAATCAACGACTGCTCACCACAGATATCAAGGCTTGGATCATAAATTTTTGGTTGTATCTATTCGGTATACATGAAGATCTTGCAGCTACTACCTTTACCTCCTTTCTCTGGGCTATCTGGCTTAATAGGAATAACATCATTTTCAAAAAAGATCAGCCTAACCCAGCACAGATCCTGCAACTACATAAGGAAAACTTGCTGCGATGGAAGAATATCACTTCAAACAACAAAGTAAAGGAAGGCAACAGTTCCCGCCCGACCAGAAACCCGCAGAATATCATCAAATTTGAGCATGGAATTAACCACTCTAATGACATTCTCTTTGTGCAGATTGATGGTTCATGGGTCCCGCTATCTAAATCTAGGATAAATCAGTGGGGAACGGCTATTGGATGGAAGAGTGAACACCTTTCTCACTCTTTCCAGGGAGCTAGAAGGATCTATGCAGCCTCAGCAATCCAAGCGGAGACAGAAGCATGCCTGGAAGCCCTAAAGGAAGCTCTCACCTTCTCAAAACACATACATATCAGAACAGACAGCGATGCTCTAGTCAACGCACTCAAACGTCCGATGATCAAGACAATCATTGCTGACTGCAGGGAGTTAATCTCACAATGCGTCTTCTTCGCCTGCTCTAAAGTTGGGAGACAAGGGGCAGCAATGGCGCATGACCTAGCCACAAAAGCTAGGAAAGGCATCTTGTGCCCCTTTATGTAATTTGCGTTCTAATTGCCAAAAAAAAAGTGTAGAGAGTAGGTGAGATTCTACCTTTTACCTGATTTTTAGCAACTATTTATAGCATTTCTGAATGAAAAGGTGCACCCGAAAATAGAAGGATGTGATTGGTTGAGCAATGAAAAGGTGACACTTTTCAAGGTTTCATTGCCTTGGGTCTCTCAACCAATCACTTACTACCTTTCATGGGAGTTTGGGCTGATTATTCCCTCTTTTTGGGGAATAAATGGGCCTCTTTATTCAGACTTAGTGAGGTCACCAACAACCCTTTTTGTTGGCTCCACGTGTCGCCTTTTGGCCTCTTCACGTGTCGTTTGTTGAATAGTCCACACGTCATGAAGCTATTGGGCCACGTGGCACCTTTTAACTGGTCCACGTGTCCTCTTTTGCCATGTCACAACATTTGCCCCTAAAAGGGGTTTGATCTGGGTTTCGCCTGATTAATGCCCTTATAGTGAGAGTAACTTCCTACATTTATCATACTGTTTAGGATTTTAACTGACTTCTCCAATCAGAAAAATGTGAACTGACGTGTACACCACACGGTGTTAACAAATGGAATATCACTGTTGGGGGGAGGGAAGGTTTTACCCCCTATAAATACCCCTTCACTCACTTCATTTTTTCACTTTCCATTTTGTGGATTTTTAGAGAGATAAAGTGTTAAAGAGAGAGGCTTTGTAAAAAGGAAGAAGAATATTCTTTTCTTCATTTGGCGAAGAGAAAGCGGATTTGGGAAATTGACGTGACTTTTGCTGAAAGCGTCGTTACTTGTAGTAAAGGCGAAGAGAGTCTTTCTCATCTCCATCCAGATCTTTAGTCAGGTATTTCCCTCTTCTCCTTTTACTTTTCTTCTTTTATTCTTTGATTCTTTTTAAAATAAAATGGTATCTTTTACCTCGTCCAATAACCCCGACCAACCTATGGAGGATGCTAACCCTAGAGAGGATTCTTTTTCATCCTCAACTGTCTCTAGAGTTGGGCCCATCTCGGCTGAATACTTCTTTTATTTAATAAGAACGCACGACCTGTTTCCGACGACCCAGTCTCTGCTTGTGCAGTGTAATCTGGTGTGCGTCAAGCAAACGACGTGTCTGAGACGTTCACTAATCCTCCCTTCCTTCAGTTCTAAGATGGAAGAGTCTACTGGGAGAGTTCCTGAGAGAGAGAAAGTGATGTGGTGGAGGAGATTCAGCCATTAGAAGTTGACCCTTTGGGCGGAATATGACTTTGAGACCTCAGATAACCAAGATAAAGTCAGACCATCTGGAAGGGCCTCAGACGAGGAGGAAGGATCTAGGCCTTCTACTACCTCTGCTGAACTTTGGGATCGTCTGGGTCCTCTTTCTGACCCGGCATATGTATGTGTGGATATTGATTGGTTGGAAAGGTATGGGCTAGACCGAAGTCGTCTTGATAGGGAAATGCCTATGATTGACTTCAAATTCGTCCTTCCTAAAAAGAATGACACAATTTTTCATGCCTCGCTCAACCAATTTGTTGTATATAAGCTAGCTTTAGATGCCGGGCTTAGATTTCCCTTCCACCCTTTCATTCATGAAGTTCTTAGGCATTACAGTATAGGTCACAATCAGCTGGCTCCCAACACTTGGCTGAACATCCTAACCTTCATTGCCACTTGTGAGTTATGTGGAATAGTCCTGTCCCTTAACTTGGGGATGTGCTACAGCAGCAAAATGTCCCCTGATATCTCTTTCGTCCAACCATTCCCTCAGCTTGGGTGTCTCGAATTGGGGAACATTATCAAAGACTATGGACTGGGGCATGCCAAACCTGGTTATGATGTTTTTTCAGATTAAGCTCTTCACATATTTGGTGGTGATGCCTCTGACAGCCTCAGCCTCGACCCACTTGCTAAAGTAATCCACAGCAACTATCAAAAATTTCTTCTGCCCTGCGACTAGTGGGAACGGTCCAAGTATTTATCCATGCCCCATTTTGAAAAGGGTAAAGGAAAAAGGACTGGAGTTAGCAAATTTGAAGGTCTTTGATACATATTTCCATGTTTTTGACAGTTGACACATTTCCTGACGTACTCCATGGCATCCTGCCGAAGGGTTGGCCAGTAGTAACCTGTCCTGAAGGCCTTTTCAGCCAAAGCATGCCCACCTATGTGGGAAGCGCAGGAGCCCTCATGCAATTCTTTCAAGACTTCCATACCATCGTCCTTAGTTATACAGTTCAGGAGTGGTCGATTAAAGGATTTCTTGTAAAAGGTTTCATCCCACAATAGAAACCAATTATCCCTCGCCCTGATATACTTAGACTCAATAAGGTCGTCAGGTAACTGACCAGTTTTCTTGAAATGGATGATGGGGTCCATCCATGTGTTTCCTCTGCTGAGAAACATGACTTCCTCTTCATCTATACTTTTCCTTTCCTTGATTTCCCAAAAAAATGTTCTAGACGTATCACAGGCGGCTGAGCTTGTAAGCTTTGAAAGAGCATCGGATTGGTTGTTCTCTGATCAGGGCACTTGTCTTAGGACGAACCTCCTCAATTGTCCTACTTCATCTTTTATCAGCTTCACATATTGGGCCATGGAACTTTCTTTGCACTCGTATTCTCCATTTACTTGACTAACCACCAGAAGAGAGTCTGACTTCGCCTCGATCTCTTATGCCCCTGCTGCCTTGCACATCTTGATCCCAGCTAAGAGTGCTTCTTACTCGGCCTCATTATTGGAGGCCTGGAATTCAAAGCTCATGGCATATTCGAACTTATCTCCTTCGGGAGATTGGCAAATAATTCCTGCCCCACTCCCATTTGAGGTGGATGAGCCATCTACCATCAACGTCTAGTGTGTTCTTCCTTCAGCAGGATCACTAACCGGCTTTACTTCTTATCGGGTTAATTCGACAATGAAATCAACCAGAGCTTGTCCTTTTATAGCTTTCCGGGGTTCGATCATAATGTCAAACATATTCAATTCTACGGCCCATTTTAGCATTCTTCCAGCTGTTTCCATCTTCTGTAATACTTGCTTGAGAGGTTGGTCGGTGTAGACCACTATGTTGTGTGCTAAGAAGTATGGGCGTAGTTTCCGGCTAGCCATGACCAATGCTAGACCAAACTTCTCCACCATACTATATCTAGTTTCCGCTTCCTTCAACACATGACTAACAAAGTACACTGGTACTTGCACATTTTCCCTCTCAGCCAGGAGTACAGCACTGACAGCATCGGGTGAGACAGCTAAGTATACAAAAAGCTTCTCTCCCTCAACTGGGCTGACTAGGCGTGGGAGCTGAGGTAAATGGTCTTTTACCTTTTGTAGTGCTTCCTCAGCTTCCGCCGTCCATTCAAACCTAGCCTTTTTCTTGATGGTAGCAAGGAAATGATAACACTTGTTCCCTCACTTGGATAGGGTTCGTCCTAGTGCAGCCAAACAGCCTTTCAGGCGTTGTACTTCCTTTGTCTTCGACGGGGACTTCATGTCGAGGATTGCTTGAATCTTCTCGGGATTCGCTTGAATACCCCTCTGATCTACCAAGAATCCCAAAAACTTTCCCGTTGACACCCCAAAAACACACTTCTTAGGGTTCAACTTCAACTTGTATTTTTTGAGAGTTTCAAAAGTTTCTTTCAAATCACCAATATGGTCGTCCTCAACAGGGCTTTTGACAATCATATCATCTATGTAGGCTTCCATATTTCTCCCCATCTGAGGTTGAAAAATACTGTTGATGAGTCTCTGAAAGGTGGTCGGGGCAATCCTGAGGCCGAATGGCATCATCAACCAACCATACAACCCCTTTTAGTGATAAAGGAGTTCTTATCTTGGTTAGCTGGCCACATTGGTATTTGATGGAAACCGGAATAGGCATCCATAAAGCTCAACAGTGGGTGTCCGGCCGTGGAATCGACCAGCCGATCCAACTTTGGCAAAGGAAAGCTATCCTTTGGACAGGCCTTGTTCAGATCTGTGTAGTCTACACACATTCTCCAAGTCCCGTTGGGCTTCGACACCATTACCACATTTCCTATCCAATCCGGGTAGTGGGTTTCCCTGATGAACCCTGCGTCCATCAATCTCTTAACTTCCTCATCCACGGCTTGATTTCTATCCGGCCCCATGTGTCTCTTCTTTTGACGAATGGGCTTTTTGAAGGATCAACATTCAGCCGATGTACGGCGACCTCAGGATCAGTCCCGGGCATTTCTTCTGTATTGTAAGCAAAAACATCTTGAAATTCTCTGAGCAAATTCACTAACATTTCCTTTAATTCTGGAACAAGAGAGGAACCTAGCTGAAGAGTTCTTTCTGGACGGGTTTCGTCCAAACAAATAGTAATGGGCTCATCTGCGGGTTCTGGACGTTCAGTCGTCATTCCCATGATGGCCATTACCTTTGCTGACCATACAGGCTCTTCTTTTACCAGGGTTAATTTCCTCATTTTACTCGGCAGTTCCCCAGACGCATTCCTTGAGGAAGCAACCTTAGTTTTGTCTCTTAGGTTCTCTAGTCTTTCTTCTTTTCCTTCTGGCTTCCAGGACGAAGGCCGTAACGTGTTCAAGTAACATTCTCTGGCAGTTCGTTGGTCTCCGTAGAGTGACCCAACTTGACCATCGTCACATTCAAACTTCATAAGCATCAAGTGTGTAACTACCACAGCCTTGACATGATTAAGTGTTGGCCGACCCAGGATGACATTGTAGGCCGTGGGATCTCTTACCTCCAAAAACATAACAAAAAGAGTTCTCAACTTCTCCTTTTCCCCAACTCGAACGGGCAATGACACGGTTCCCACTAGATGAATAACTCCTCCCCAAAACCCAATGATTGGATGGTGAACGGGGAGCAATCGATTCTCGTCAAACTTCAGTCGGGAAAGACAATCAGCACTGATTATATCAGTTGAGTTGCCCGTGTCTATCAAAATTCTTCTTACCTTCAAATTGGCGATCTTCATTTCTACCACTAATGGGTCGTCATGAGGAGTTCTCAATTTTCATCTATCATTCTCACTAACAACCACGTTGGGAAAAGGCTCAATCTTGGTGTCATCCGTCAGAATAACTTGGCTGAGTTCCCTGAGATAACTTTTGTGTCCCCTATTTGTAGGTCCTCCTGCTGCAAATCCTCCTGAGATCACTAGTACCACATCCTCATCTGTACTATCATTCTCTTTATTTTTTCCAAATCGATCAATTCTTTTTTGAAACTTCTTTCCTGCTTGAGGAAGATAAGTATTCATCTTTCCCTGACGAGCTAGTTCTTCTAGGGCTTTTATTAAATGCTTACATTCGTTCGTCTCATGACAACAATCTTTATCGAAGTGGCAATACTTGCTCCTATCCGTGTTCCGATAGGGCGTCCTCATTTCAGCTGGAGCCTTGAGATCATGCTGGTCCTTTATCTCCATAAGGATGGAGTATTGGTCTTTGTTAAACTCTATAGGGTCGGCTGATTATGTGACTTCTCTTTCTCTTCGTTTTCCCTTATTAACTGAGGTCATCGTGGATGCCACCGTCCAGGTCTCAGACTTCTTAGGGTTGCTTTTTTTATAGGAACAGACTCCTTAGGCTTCTTCGACTCAGGATGTTAGGCTTCAGTACAAACCTCGGTTGCGTGTATAAAAGCCTCAACCTCCCTCAAGGCTTCAGTGAGTGTGGTGATATTTTTCTTAACTAGATAAAACTTAAAGCTATCAGGGCGCAATCCCCTGATGAAAGCATCGAAGGCGACTCCTGCATTCAAATCTTGAATCTGAAGTGCTTCGAGATTAAATCTCTTACCAAAACTACGCAAAGCCTCCTTTGGTCCCTGAATGACCTTACCCAAATGCATGCTGGTCTTTTGCTCTTGACGATTGGCCACAAAGTGGCTGGTAAACAACAGACTAAACTCAGTGAAATTGTTCACCGAGTTGGCTGGGAGATTGTTAAACCACTTCTGAGCTACTCCCTTCAAAGTAGCCGGGAAATTCTTACACCAGGTAGCGTCATCTACCGCCTGGACATACATTTCATGTTTGTAAGATGACAGATGATCGTCAGGATCTGTTGTACCATCAAAGGGTTCAATTATTGGCAGCTTGACTTTAGGGTATGGCGGGGCTTCCATAATCCTGGCTGAGAAAGGAGTTGGCCAATTAATACTTAAGGCCCCCATCCTCCTTATAACAGGTATATTTTCTTGACGGTATTCCCTAATAACCGGGTTTGATGATGTGTGTGCTGGGGTCCCTCGTCGGTACACATTCGGTTGACTCACAGTCTTTTCCCACTAGTGGAAAAAATAGTTGTTGCTACTTCCTTTTATCTGCGGCTTGTAAATTAGCCCGCAGCTAGCTTGCTTTTGCCACGGGCGTATGATAAAGCCCGCAGCTACAGATTCATTGCTGCGGGCCCTTCATATAGGCCCACAGCTAAATTGACCAAAATAAGAAAATCCCAATTTTAATTTTATTTTACATTATAACGCAAAGAGGGCCGCGAAGCTTTTCCCTCTATTTCTCTTTCTTTCCCTCTCAGTTCTTCGTTAACGAACTAGAAACCAAAAACCTACAACAAGTTCTCCTTCTTCTTCTCAAGTCGCATGTAAGACAATTTTGCACAACTTCCCTCTCCTTATCCCCTCTCTTTAACTTACACCATAAACCTAATTGACTTTATGTTTCATTCTTTCTCTAAGCAATCTAAGATCTGAGAGAAAGCAGAAGAGAGAGAAAGTTAGAGAGACAAAAATGGGGCAACAAGTTCACCAACAACTGCGATGGCCATACCTTCAAATTACTCGTCTCCGATGGCTTCAGTATGATCTCTCTCACTCCTCTTTTCTGTTTTCGCGATGATTGATTGTTTGTCTGGGGTTGATTTTGTTTTGTCCGATTTATAGGGTTTGAGCTGGATTCTGCTGTTTTTTAGATATTAAGATGAAATATCGCTTAACAACTGTTTATCATCTTCTGATTCATCGTTTTTGTTAGGGATTTCGTGCTGAGGGTTTTTGGTGTGAATTTGATGTGTCTAGGGTTTTCTCGATTTATGAATTTTCTGTTTATAGCTAGAAGTTGCAATTGATGTGTTGGATGATAGATATAGCAATTGGTTTTAGTTGATTTGTTGTCGAAATCTCTTGTATCGGCCAGCTCTTGGATCTTTTTTTAGTCTTCTAGGCTCTGCTTGTATAGCGGATTGGACGAATTTATGTAATTTGGATGTGATGTGGTTGGAAACGAGTAATCTACATTTGATGTTGGTGCTTGTCGAAAATATGAGTTTTACTTGTGGTTATGATTTGATGTTATCCTTGGTTATTTGAAGTTCTCAATATTTAGTGCAGAAATCGAAAGGTAAAGAGAATAGGAAGATAACGAATCAGACGACTTTCGTTAATTACCTCCCATTTTGCTGGCTTTATGGATCTTGAGATGGGAATTGTTATCAAGCAGTTCAGAAAGAGGTTAGGGTTTGCGTTTTTTAACTAAGTTTTGCTCTTCCAATCACTATTTCTTCCTTTTTTCTTTTGTTTAATCTGTTCTTTGTTCGTATTTTCATCTAGTCTTTATTGTGAGAATGGTTGTGTTGCTTGCTTTATTATTCGTCACTGTCGCTGGTGGTCACTTGCAGAGAGTGGCCGATTGAGAAGATAGGGGAAGAAACCTGGTTTATAAGGCACGAGATAAGGTTCCTAAACAATGTCAAGTCTCTAAACCTAGATCTGTAATTGTAAGTTCATTTTTGAGCCGAAATTTCAATTAATCGGAGTTTACTGTAGCTAGATTACTAATTCATTTCAAAATCACTTCAGTTTAGAGTATAGTTATTGTTGGATGTAAATTTGAGCTGCATTTTGGTTCATTTTCAGGAGTAGTGATCGAGAGTGCAGAAAAATGGACCAGGTTTGTTATAAATCTATGAATTATGATTGTTGTCTTTTCATTTCACAAATTTTGTATGTTTGTAACTTTGTGTATGATTAATGAGTATGTGTTAATGTGGACATTATGAAAAGGTTGAGAAGATAGGGGAAGGAACCTGGTTTATAAGGCACGAGATAAGGTTACGAATAAGACGATTGCTTTAAAGAAGATTCGGTTGGAGCAGGAGGATGAAGGAGTTCCGAGTACGACGATGTTTAAGAAGATGCAGCATGGAAACATTGTGAGGTATACATTTGTTGGTCTAGTATATGTGCAACGCTTTATTTCGTACACCTGTTTTAAGTTGTTTAAGTTTGGTAATTGTTGTTGTGTTGCTGCATCAAGTTTGGGAGCCCTATGCTTTATTTTCGGGGTTTAGGGTTTCAGGTGCTAATTTGGGTGAGTTTGTGTGTGATTTTAGGGTTCGGGTTAAGGTTATTTTAGCTTCTATTTAATGAATGTTAGTTTGATTAGTTTATTTAGTGAACTTAAATGTTGTCAAAGGCATTTACTGTTTTGTTATAACCTCTGTAAATGTTATAGTAGATTCTAGTTTTTAGAGGTGTATTTGCGCCATTTCAATTCAGGGGCTGTGAGCCTGCAGTCTGTTCCTTCTACTGTAGCTGGATATTGTTGTCGTTGCAAATGTGATTGTTGATTCTAGTTTATAAAAGTATAGTTTACCATTTTGGATTTGCTCTGCTGCATATCTTGGGATGTGAATATCATCTTCTTTTTTTGTTATGTGATTGATTCCAAAGGGAGAGCTAATCGATTGATTTCCTAGAAACGTGATTTTTAAAAGTGAGTTTAAGGATATTTATTGAAGTGAAAGGAAGAAAATTGGAAAGTAATTGAAATTGGCGATTCAGTGACGCTTCTTACTAATGATGGCTCATAAGCAGTGTGTTGTGTATATTGTGTGGTTATTTTTTCTGTTTCTTATGCTTACTTGTTTGTCATGTGCGTCGCCATTTGGAATAAACAAACTCAATATTTGAAGTATAGCAAGTTCTGGTAAAATCATCTGATATAATAGAAGCTCCTGATCCCATTTGAACTGGTTCAGATACGCTTGTGGGGCTATAAACTTTGCCTTCTAATTGCACTACAGTAGCTGAATCTGACATGGCTGGAAATAATTATTTTGGCCAGTACTCTACTGCTTCATTTGCTTCGTCGCCGAGGTTCTCGTGAAGCCACCAAATGCTTGTTTTTGGATCATGTGGTAAGATATTAGTACTTAATATGTAATGCAAACTTTGCTTTTAGTGAAGCAACTTTTTTACTCACTACGAGTCATTGGACTTACCGGCTACTGCTCGATCTGATTCAACTATGCCTAGGATGGTAAATTTTGGTAATTAACTCACTGAGTGATTGGTCTTTCTCCTAATGCTTAATTCAACTTAGTCTAGAAAGCAAAAGCTTGCATGTAAATAAATCAATCAGAGACAGCTTGAATGTAGCAAGGATGACTGGATGGGGAAGCTCAAGTCAAAGTTTTACAGTTTCTTTTAGGTTGACTTTAAGCAAGTTGGACATATTCACAACTTCTAATCTCTTGAAAACTTTTTGAATCTTTTTTATTTATATTCTTTTGAACATGCCCTATTTGATTTATTTTCAATTTTGCCACTGGAAAAAATAAAAGTCCAGCTCCTATTAAGAAAGGAACTCGAGGTGGAAGGAAGGGTATGATTCATGCATATTGGTATATATGTTCCATGCACTATCTCAGACTTTTTGTATCGTTAGTCTTGCTGGTAGTTAGGCAATGTATTGCCACATGATGTATGCTATAGGCATCAAACATGCTTAGTGTTCAATTGTTTGACTTGCCACTTCCAAAATCTGTATGTGTGCCTTGCATTGTTGGAATCATATTTGTCAATCTAGTTATTGGATGTCTTTAACTAAACCAATCCTTGGTTAGGATTTGATACTCAACCATTCACTATTAAGTATCAGTTGAATCAGTCGAATCAGTCTCTATAATATATTTCATTTGAATTTGACGTTGCCTTTCACTGAAAAGATCATTTGTGTGGCGATGTGCCGCTTCCACACTTGCATTTATGCATTATATGATTTGTTATTGTCTAATGGTAGTGTCTATCTCCTTTTATTCATTTCTAATTTGTGCTTTAGTCCACAATTTTGCTATTGTAATTTTCTTGTAGCTTTATTAGAGTGTCAGACAAATCTAGATTTTGCATGTTTATCTTAGCATGTATGCTTCTTTGAAGTTATATTAATATCACACATCGCATATAATATCGTATCTATGTCCTTTCTCTACCTTCGTTGCTCTCTATCTCGTGTTTCTAGTAGTTAGGCTATGTACAGTCACATAAAGTACCAAGATCATTACTCAAGACATATGGGGTAACGACACTCATGACATTCAGGTGTTGTCTTCATTGTTATCTATCCCCTTTTTCTAGCTCAATGATCATAAGGTCTATCATGCTCTGAAAGATCTCATCATCTTGGGGAGTAATAATCCTCCTTTTACGAGTTTTTTCAAAAGTCTATGTATTCCTACAGTTATACAGTCTAGAAGATCTGTGGGTTGAGAAAGGCTTCTGTATGCCCCTGTCCTTTTTCTTCTTAAGAGGATTCCAAAAATAAATTTTTCTCGTTATGCATTCTTGCACTATTTTATATTTCCTGTTGGATTTCATAACACCTGATTTTGCTTTACTAGTGTCCTTGTTATTAACTCATCTCTAAAAATGAAGTTGACATTTCCAAACTATTTGTAAGTGATGCCGACGAAATCGTCCACAAAATCTACCAGTGCTGCTACCGGCGTCTGTTGCCATGCTACGGTGGCACTGTTCTTGTCCCTCCTGTCGTTCTTTAGTTACAGATATGGTGTTTCAATTCAGCTTACAAGTGAATTAGATATGAAATCTTTGATTTGACTTGATTACTTGTGATGAATTGCAAAGGTTTGTTCTTATCCGACATTTATTATTCTGGTCTTATGACTGCTATAAGGAGATTAGTCCTCATTAAAGTATGAATTATGGTGTAATCATGGGTTTTTAGCATTTCCTTGTGGTCTTATGACTGCTATAAGGAGATTAGTCTTATGACTATTCTAGTTTCCAGTTTCTAGTTATGTATACGAGTGTTTTGGATTTTGAAAGTTGGTAAATTATTGCATGTTTTCAGTTCCATTCGTGTACTGATGATGATACCATTGTCGTGGAATGTGGATTGTATAATTTGTTCTTAGTTGTTGTTGTTGTATTTGTAAGGTTATATAGGCTAAGATTTTGAGTGTTTTTCTGGTCTTTATTTCAGGGGAAGTGGCATTGCGTGGTGGTAAAGCCGAGGAGGGTGACAAGGATGATGGAGAAACCGCAACAAGGGAAGTGGCATTGCCTGGTGCTCCTGTTCATCTCATATCGTCCTTGCATATCTCACCGTTATGGTGAGCTCTAAACTTCTCCGTTTTTCATGCCTATTTTTGTTTGGAATTATTGTTTTTTTTTCACTCCTGATAGTTTTGCTCTTGCTTTCAATGTTTCAGGTGGTCGAGCAAAGACACTACTGCGGTTAGTAGTTCAGATTAGTCCTGATGTGAATTTCGTACAAAATCAGAGAGCACCTTAAAGTTTGCTGAAAGGGTGCCTGGTGTTGAATTAGGTGCTGCAAGAAGTAGCAAAGAGGGCCAAGATGACAGAGATTTTTTAGCAGATCAGGTGCTTTGATAATTTGTTGATTGTAGAGCAACATATGATGTCTTAAGATAATATAGGTATTAGATACTTGATATTTTAGTTATATAGGTTATAGTTTTTTATTTCCTCTTTTCTATATTTGTTGAAATGTAAATACTTATTATAGTAATTAATAAATTCAGGTTACTTGTCCGTTAGTTTGGCAAAGTGGAAGCCACTTGGAATCTGATCATCATCAGCATCATCAATTTGATTATCATCAGCATCATGCAGTGATTTCTCAAAATAGCATGAATTTATTTTTTTAAAAAAAAGAAGCAGATTTGCTGCGGGCTTGAGCTTGTGGCCCGCGGCTATTGAAGTTTTTTTTTTTAAAAAAGAAGCAGATTTGCTGCGGGCTTGAGCTTGTGGCCCGCAACTATTGAAGTTTGTTGCTGCGGGCTTGAGCTTGAGGCCCGCAGCTAAACTTTCATTTTTGCTGCGGCTTTGTACGCAGCTACTGTTTTTCCACTTTTGTTGCGCCTTCAATAGCTACGACCCTTGTACGCAGCTACAAGCCCTTTTAAGGCTCGCAGCAACAAGTGTTTTCTCCACTAGTGTCCTGATGACAACGAAGTGTGGGGGTGGATCCCCCAACCTCCGTCTGGGAGAAGACTTTCAACGGGGGATCTCTCAAATAGGATGTCGATCCGGTGACTGACCTCTGAAGGGCAGACGCCCTTTTTGCTTGCAGATAATCTATGGCTTTTGTAGCCATATGACGTTCATCTATTGGACGATCTTCTTTAGATCTTACAACTAAGTTCCAACCTAACCTCCTTGTCTGCTCACTCCGGGCTAGGCGTTTTCCCCTGTTTGCTGGGCGAGCAGGACGACTGGGTACTGCCACATCCACTTGTGAATGACCACGAAGATGCCCATTATGAGCGACCGTAGCTCCATTGTGTTGAAAGAACAACTTATTGCTCTTAATCTGTTCCTGAACTACAGTCGCGACTTTCGATTGAAAGTCTTTCAGAACATTCTCCAGATGGGCTGCTGTCACTGGACGATCTAGGTTTTCTTCCAGCACCACATCTGCTCTCTCCAGACGAGGGTCATCTCTACCTCTCGCTGGACGTTCGTCTTCTATTGTATCCTCTACTACAGCTTGCTGACCTTGACGTCGGACTTGGTTTGATGAATGACAGTCTGTCATCTCTGCGTCTCCCCACATGCGGCGCCCATCTTGTTAGCCTCGAATTAGCTAAGCTCTTCCTCCAACTCTTGTAGCTGAGTTCTTTATGAGACTTGTGCAGAGATGCTCGTTGCTTCGTATCCGAACCTGAAAACATGGAAACCAACCCCAGAGGTTTGGAAGTTGATTCCCCCTCTGATGCCTAAGTCAGTATTTGTGAGAGAAACTCTAACTATATTTGGACAGAGTAAATTTAGAGAGTATGTGAGATTCTACCTTTTACCTGATTTTTAGCAACTATTTATAGTGTTTGTGAATGAAAAGGTGCACCCTAAAATAGAAGGATGTGATTGGTTGAGCAATGGAAAGGTGACACTTGTCAAGGTTTCATTGCCTTAGGTCTCTCAACCAATCATTTACTGCCATTCATGGGAGTTTGGGCTGATTATTCCCTCTTTTTGGGGAATAAATGGGCCTCTTTATTCAGACTTAGTGAGGTCACCAACAACCCTTTTTGTTGGCTCCACGTGTCGCCTTTTGGCCTCTGACAAGTGTCGTTTGTTGAATGGTCCACACGTCATGAAGCTATTGGGCCACGTGGCACCTTTTAACTGGTCCACGTGTCCTCTTTTGCCATGTCACAACACAAACTAGTGCTTAAAAACTCATAAAAACTAATAATTTATTAATTAAAAAACAGCAGTAAATTAATTAATAAAAATATTTTTAAAAAAAATTTGTGTGTGGTTCGAAAAACCACACAAGGAAAATAATAAAACGCAAACGCACAGCCATTGCGAGGAGTACCACCCGCACCACTAGCCGACTGGCAATGGCGGTAGGGTCACTCGCCGGTGACTCACCGGCCAAAAGCCATGACATGGCTGCTGCAAAATCGAAGGAAGAGGGGAGGCGAAAGGGCGGAAAAATGAAGGAATAAAAGAGAAAGAAAAGGGAGAAAATAAAAACCCTTTACTTCACTTTAATGCTTGAATGATCCTCCTACAAAATTAATGGAGAAAATTAAATTGGTACTTGAATCCATGGAGGAATTGATGGAGAATAAAGCTTGGGTTCGAGAGAGAAGAGAGAAGAGAGAAAAGAGAAACCCTAATTACTCCTTGTGAAGATGGTGGCTAGTAAATGATGGAGGAAATCCTAATTCCTCCTTTTTATAGTGGAAAAATACTACGTTTTGGTGAAAAGACCAAAATATCCTTAATGATAAAATTTACCAAGATACCCTAATTCTTGAAATTACTAAAATACCCTTTTCACTAAAAATACTAATTTTAAATAGCTTTAATAATTCAAGAATGATTAAAACTATTTAATTAAATAACTCAAAAATATGAGGGATTATTATTATCGACTTATTTATAATTTCTCAATTATTAAGAACAAAAATATTTTTATTATCGTTATGATAATGAATTACTATTATCTGTAATTGTTAATATTCAAAAATTTATTATTTAGTAATGTATTACAACCTCCATTTTTTTAATATGTACATTTTTCTATTTAGAATGTTTTTTTTAATTGATACACTTCTACCTTTTTCAATAAATGGAAGGTTGGCCCACCTAATTATTACACTTCTCTCCTACTTTTTCTTTCCTTATCTCTACCTTTTTCACTTTTTCCTTACTTTTACTATCTATTACTTTTGCACTTTTTCCTTGATCCGCGCGCAAAAACAAATGTACATATTTAAAAAATGGAGGGATTTTTATGAATTTATTAATATTTAATTTTTTCTATTTTTTATAGTTCAGCTTGTTCAGTTGGTTTAGCTATAATTTAGTTTCGTTTTATTTCATCACCTTGAATTCAATTGAGTTCAGTTCAATTTTGGGCATGTTCACTTCAGCTTATTTTATGTTTACTTTAGTTCATTTCACCTCAATTATTTTCAGTTCAGTTCAGCTCTTGGCAATGCTTTTACTCTCACATATTACTATTCCTTTCAGTTCAGTTTTTTGAAGTAGTTGAGTTCGGTTTACTTCAGCTAGATTTAGTCGAACAGAATAAGACCTCAACTCATTTACATTAAAGAGAACATGCTCTTAACATTCAAATGTCATTAATGCAAAATCATTCAATAAAAAGATACTCCCTCTATTTTTTAATAGAGACATTTTTTCCATTAGGGACATTTTATTTTTTATCGGGGCAATTCTACCTTTTCACATAAATGGTAGGTTGACCTAGCTAATTATTGCACTTCTATCTTACTTTTTCTCTCATTTGCTCTAATTCTTTCTTTTTTTCGTACTTCTATCATCATTTTCTTTACTTTTTACACTTTTTTCTTAGTTCCCGTGAAAAAACAAACATACTCGAGGGAGTATAAAGAGGAAGTAAAAAGAGGAGGGAAATTTTAACGGCTTACCTTCGTCAAAATCAACATCGCAATTGCGGGCTATATCATCATAGATCACCATGATGTTGTATTAGCAACCTAGATTCACAACTTAGGCTGCCAACATGTCCTCGATGCTGAGGGAGCAACCAAACATTCACAAAGGGTTGATGACAGGCTAAGGTCGTATCACCTTATCAAAAGTAAGTCTAAAGTCCTCTAACAAATAGTAGTTAGGGAAGTAGGGTTGAATCCACAGAGAAACAATGTTCTTTTCCTAATTGTCGGTCAAATCTAGATTATAGGGAACGAGTGTTTGTTATAACTATACTAACTAAACTATAACTATATCAAGTATATCAATAATAAAGAGTCTAGGGCATAGGTTCACCAATGAACAATATTTCGGGATGAAACACAACAATCAATAATTAATAATGCAGTTAAATAGGTTGATTTACTCTCTCGAATCGAAACCAACCATAGAATGGTATTAACAGGCTCTCGCAATTTATTAATACCAACTCTACCTATTGAAACTAGCCTTAATATCAAGTTTATACCTCTCGGCCCATAACCTAATATTGCAACACTATAACAATCAAATCTGGCCAAATTAGATTCAAGAGACATAAAAACATTCAATAGGAATCAACATACATCAATAAAAATCAATACTTTATAAACATCCCTTCATAATTGATCATGGATCCACTTAAACCCTAGAAATAGACTACTCAATCATAATCGGGGAAAACATATTCATAATGAAATAAGCAGACATGAATTAATAATCAAGACTTGAATAGAAGTGAAAAGAGAAGAGAAATAATACCAACTGTAGAACCAATCTTGCAAAATCAAAGCTTCTATTAAAATTCAATGTAAATTGGGGAAAAACAAACCTAGGTTAACTAATTGAGAGAAAAAGAGTTCTAGTCTAAAATGAATTAATGATAGAAAATAAAAAAGAAAATAGATCTGAAATAATAATATTCCCTTGAATCTTTATACCTTTCTATTTCCTAAAACAACTAGAAAAATAGAGCCAAATTCGTCAAAAGATAAGGCTTTATTCGACTATAAGCTACACGGAATAACCCGCGTACGCGGGTTTTGATCCTGCAAAACAATGTCAACTTGCAAAGACCATATCTCAGAAACTAGAATTTGTATTGGGGCGTGTGATACACCGTTCGAAAGCTCTTCAAGTCTAGTTTCCAATACCACTCGAATAACTCAATTCCGATATCAGGATAATGAGTTATGATCAGAAGAGTGCACATGACTTGATTTCCATACTTCTTTTAACATGTTTCAGTTCTGTTTTGGGTTGCAATCTAACTCGAAGATGTCCTTTGGACTTCTCATTTGACTTAGCTCCTTCCTAGATGCTTCTCATGCTTAAACTTGTCCAATAATACTCGAATTGTGTTCTCAATACCTGAAAACTATCAAAAACACCGATAACACACACAAGAGTAATATTTTCTTAACTTAAGTAACTATACGCAATTTTGGACTAAAATGCAACTAAAAGATCCTAAAATGCAACCTAAATGCACCATGAAATACCTATATTAAAATGACTCATGAAACTCCCACAAGCTAAACTGTTGCTTGTCCCCAAGCAATCAGACAATAGACATGGGAAGAATATGATAACCTACAATGTGGAACTAAAACAGGGTTAAGCACACAATCCAAAACACGAGAGATATCAATACTACACGAAACAAGCATCGAGCATCTACGAAACAAAGCCGCATAGCACGTCATGTGACCAATCAACTTAACAATCTTACTACAAACCCTTTCCCCCAAGCTGACCTCGCTATAGATATGTGCACTCATACCCTCATGTGTTTAGGGCGAAAAACAATGACACTCAACCTATATATATATCAACTCAGAAGAAGTAATACTCTTTAACTTTGACCTTTTAACTCACCTTCAACACGAAAATGCAACACACAAAGATCAAAAGGACTTTCAAGGGTTGTAATGAGCCTAGGGTTAAGGGTACGGATAATATTTTTGGAAATGTGGTGGAAAAGCCAAGAAGGGGGAGCAAATATCAATGTAAAAACGGCCTAACAAGGCATTCACAACTCTATACACACCATCATTACCAAAATATCACTAATAGGGTCTTTCATGCATAGTAACCCATATATAACCTTTTTCACTTTTCTTTCAAAATATGTTCACTTCTTTATTTTTTTATTTTTTTTTCCTTCATTCTTTTCCTTTTTCTTTCTTTTTTTCTATATTGCCAAAATTCCTTTGTACTACATTCGAATTCGATGATAAAGCTCATTAATAACATTTTCCTTCAACAAGACCACGCATCAACTACATCCATGTAATACAATCTGACCAAAACTAACACTCGCTCCCTAAGCTAGGCTTGGGACAATAATCAAATGAGGTCAAGGCTTGTAATATAGGTAAAAGTATCAAACAAGAGTTAAGAAAGCTCAGCGGGGTTAGAGAGGGAAAAATGTAGACAAGTAGAACTCTGGAGCTAAAATCATGAAATGAACGCCTCAATCATATCAAATAGTGTACATAATCAAGTATCAAGGAGTACCAGGTCAAAATCAAGATCAATAAATCAATTGAGGAACTAATCACTCATGAAAGAACATAACTGACACAGATTAGTCAGTTTATTAGGCACAAAAGCTCACATGGGTCAATTAGTCTGCACAGTAAAGTTATGCCAGCCAGAGAGAGATCAAACAGTCTTACCAAGGCCAATCAATCGTACCAAAATTATGCTATGAAGAATCATGAAACCACTGTACAACAAAGCTGAAGAGTTGTAGTAGAGATATCAACAAAGTTCTCAAATAAAGGTGTGCCAACAATAGTCCCATAGATGAAATTTAAAATGAGATGATCTAACTAAAATGCAACTAATTAAGAAAGCAGTACATTTTTTTGGTTAAACGTAAAATCTCATTCCTAATGAACAAGCAAAAGCGTGTAACAACTACAAAGCAATAAAAACTACACTAGAAAGCAATAAAGGATAGAATATCCCTCCCTCAAACTAAATAAAGCACAGTGTCCCACTGTGTAAAAAGTAAGGGAAGGGAAAAAGAAAGATCACTTAGCGGGAACCTCGTCCATCGAGGATGGCTCAGTAGTAGTGTCGACGCTAGAAGCGATGATGCCAGAAGCTTATCAAATAATTTACTCATTTTCGATCGGAAGAATTCAATGCCTTGAGTAACCTATCAAATTCCCCTGGAAACATATCATTGAATACTAGATACGGCTTAATTAAAAGAACATTTATCTTTAAAAACCAGGCATGATATGAATCATTAGAAAAAATGAAATGAAAGGAAAAGAAATAGGAAGAAGAAAACCTAAAAAGAAAAGATTACAACTTCCCTCTAATTGCTTTCTAGACAAAGTAGAACGCAAAGAATCATTATTTATGCCAAAATGATTAAAATTACGTTGCAAACATGACTCTTTGAGGAAATAAGGGGAATTCAACACATGGAACGAAGGTATAATATCAAGTCTTGTTGAAGACAGAATATAAGGGTGATGCGGGATATGGTCACAATTAGAATCAAGCAAGCTTTCAGCATTAACAAATTCTTTATCTTCAAGAGCTACTGCTAAGGCATCCACCTCATCTTCCATTGACCAGAATTACCTAAAACTTCACCCTCATAAATAGGTTTGTTCACAGAAGAATATGCATTAAGTAATTTCCTAACCAATGGCTTTTCATTCATTGATTCTGCAAGACTGCAACTAATATATTTTCTTCTTTGAAAACGCCTATTAGATCCAATTCTTCATTATCTAGACCATTATTAAGAGTATTAAAAGTCAACTTACAATTTTCCTCTATTAAATAGACATTATCGACCAAACTATCATTGTAATCCACTTGTTGTTCAATAGATTGGTGAATAAAATTTAGTCCAGATTGCATTGATCTTTGACTATCAATAATCGATGCCATTTTTAACGTATGATCCTCCCGATCCTTGTAGAATTCATTCATAAAATCATAAAAATAATCAGTAAAATTATCATATGATTCAGATGAAGAATTAGTCAAATCAAACTGAGGAGAAGAGTTATTGACATGCAGATACGGCTCATTATATGGACAACGAGAAACATCGTGATCATAGGAGTAACAATATGAACAAAAATAAGAAGGAGAGATATGAGAATCATAGATAGAGGAAGGTAGGGGTGGGTTTAAAAATATTGTCATGTCCCACTCATAAGTTTCTCTAACTAATTGCTCAATCAAATTCCAACCATCTTCCAGTGTCTTTTCCAAAAATTTATCGTTACTCTTGGAGTCAAAAATCTTCCTCGTTTCATTGTTCAAACCCTCATAGATCACTAGGCGCATATCCCATTCTTCTATTCCATGATTGGGACAAAAAAAATCGCCCAGTCTATTATAGTACCTCCAAAATAATTTATTCTCAAATTGAGGAAAAGAAAAAATTGCTTTGGGTGTAGTAGCATGCATATAGGAGCCATTTACAATATAAGGTAATTCATAGGAACTCATGCAAAAATCCAGAGGAGTTGGATAGGATGCATCAAGAATAGAAACATGAGAATCCCAAGAAGTACAACTATGTTGCATATTAAGGGAATTTTTCGTTAGTGAAAATGGCGTGGCTCCATGAAGATTAAAGAAAACTATTCAAAAAAAAAGGGAAAAGAAAAAGAAAAAAATATATACATTAGACTCAAAGACAATAAGAAAAATAAACAAACCATTTCCCTGGCAACGGCGCCAAATACAGACATGCTAACGTCGTATCACCTTATCAAAAGTAATCCTAAAGTCCTCTAACAAATAATAGTCAGGGAAGTAGGGTCGAATCCACAGAGAAACATTGTTTTTTTCTTAATTGTCGGTCAAATCTAGATTATAGGGAACAAGTGTTTGTGATAATTATACTAACTAAACTATAACTATATCAAGAATATCAATAATAAAGAGTCTAGGGCATAGGTTCACCAATGAACAATATTTCGGGATGAAACACAAATCAATAATTAATAATGCAATTAAATAGGTTGATTTAGTCTCTCGAATCAAAATCAACCATAGAATGGTATTAACAGGCTCTCACAATTTATTAATACCAACTCTACCTATTGAAACTAGCCTTAATATTATACCTCTCGGTGCATAACCTAATATTGCAACACTATAACAATCAAATCTGGCCAAATTGGATTGAATAGACATAAAAACATTCAATAGGAATCAACATACATCAATAAAAATCCATACTTTATAAACCTCCCTTCATAATTGATCATGGATCCCCTTAAACTCTAGAAATAGACTACTCAATCATAATTGGGGAAAACATATTCATAATGAAATAAGCAGACATGAATTAATAATCAAGACTTGAATAGAAATGAAAAGAGATGAGAAATAATACCAATTGTAGAATCAATCTTGCAAAATCAAAGCTTCCATTGAAAATTGTAAATTGGGGAAAAACAAACCTAGGGTTCTTAACTAATTGAGAGAAAAAGAGTTCTAGTCTAAAATGAATTAATGATGGAAAATAAAATAGAAAATAAGATCTGAAATAATAATATTCCCTTGAATCTTTATACCTTTCTATTTCCTAAAAGAACTAGAAAATTAGAGCCAAATTCGACAAAAGATAAGGCTTTATTCGACTATAAGCTACACGGAATAACCCGCGTGCGCGGGTTTTCATCCTGCAAAACAATGTCAACTTGCAAAGACCATATCTCACAAACTAGAATTTGTATTGGGGCGTGTGGTACACCATCGGAAAGCTCTTCAAGTCTAGTTTCCAATACCACTAGAATAACTCAATTCCGATATCAGGATAATGAGTTATGATCAAAAGAGTGCACATGACTTCATTTGCATACTTCTTTTAACATGTTTCCGTTCTGTTTTGGGTTGCAATCTAACTCGAAGATGTCCTTTGGACTTCTCATTTGACTTAGCTCCTTTCTAGATGCTTCTCATGCTTAAACTAGTCCAATAATACTCCAATTGTGTTCTCAATACCTGAAAACTATCAAAAACAACGAAAACACGCACAAGAGTAATATTTTCTCAACTCAAGTAACTATATGCAATTTTGGACTAAAATGCAACTAAAAGATCCTAAAATGCAACCTAAATGCACCATAAAATACCTATATTAAAATGGCTCATCAGCTGACCCACTCAGCCAAGCTCACTTGGTCCAAGCTTTATATAGAGGAAGACAACCTACTCGTCATCAATGCAATCAATCACAAAACAATCCCCTATGGCTGATAGCAAACATTATTGACGACACTAACATCCTAATCCAACAGTTCAAAGACTTCAAAGTTGAAATTCCAATTTATAGAGAATCAAATAGAGCAGCAGAGTGGATTGTAAACAAGAATTTTGGATTATTTCCATATTACAAATTGATCCCACTCCTTCTTGTCCTTTGTACTATATATAATGATGTATTAGACGTAGGGATCGCAACAGGTGAGATTTGGTCATGTGAGTCACCACCGGCATCCATCAGCTAGTTAAACCAACTCTCATCCATCCATCCGTCACCTGGTAAGACCATCACCCATATTCTATCCATCCACCACCCGCGGCTGAATCGGATGGACAAGCTGATAAGCCGTTTAAGATCATTAAACATGAAAAGATGAATCAAACTTGCATAATGACATTTTATACATTAACTTCATGTCAAATTAAGATAAGTTAATTTTAATGATTGTTGATAAATAATCAAAAGGAAACAATTATACTAATGTAAAAAAAATAGATATTTAATAAATGTAAGAAATAGGTGGTGGAGCGGATGATAAGCTGTTAATGAGTAGGGTGATGAATGAAACTTTCTCACTATAATTCCATTTATCACGTGTCACCTGTTTACGTGCCATCCGTCTATTATCTACTTCCTCCGTTTTTTTTTTACTTGCATCATTTCCCTCTTTTGGAAGTTGCAAATTACTTGCATCATTTCATTTTATGGCAATAATTTCTCTCTACCTCTCTCCAATTACATGGGTCCCATTTTTCCATTCTCTCTATCTCTCTCCTCTCCTTAATTCTTGTGTCTAACCCTAATAATACAAGTATAAAAAACGGAGGAAGTATTTAACTCAGATTGTAATCCTATTTTAAT
Source organism: Patellifolia procumbens (assembly GCA_947645195.1). Taxonomy (NCBI): domain Eukaryota; kingdom Viridiplantae; phylum Streptophyta; class Magnoliopsida; order Caryophyllales; family Amaranthaceae; genus Patellifolia; species Patellifolia procumbens. Next base: position 22,104 of record CANSGD010001188.1, on the reverse strand, counting down.
TTTTTTTTAGGTGAAGCGGATGATAGATTACATATAAAACATTGTTATCTCTAGCTAGAGTATTACTCGAGCGGAAATTTTCTTTTTTCGTTTTTGGTTGGAGGATTTCCTAATTATTTTTCACTTTTACCTTATCATTATCATTATAAATAAAAATTATAAAAGTAGTAGATGAGTATTCGGGGGATATAATTGGCAATGTGGAGGGCAATAAGTGTTGCAGAGTGGTAAGGTGGACCATGTGTCTCGAGGTGGCCCCAAACTCCTGTGCACGTGCTCCCCTATAAAAAGCCACGTCACTGAAAGGGCGATGATGATGACGATGAGTGGCCACAGATCTACCTCTCTACGCCTTAGCTCTTCAGACTTGAGAAGAGAGCCGCACACATACAGTCACTGACTGAGTGAGTGGCATCAAACTCAACGCATAACCCCAAACATCACTTATCACTTCCAAGCTAGGACTAGGAGAGAGAAAATCCCCCCTAAATTCACTTTGAACTCCAAACCAAAACCAAAACCAAAACCAAAACCAGTGGATCAATCTCAATGGGAGAGGTCTCTTCTTAATCCACCCTAAAATGTTATAATCATTTTGTTTGGTTTTGTTGTATGCTAATTTGATGGGTTGTTTTCAGGAGAAGAAACCAGAAGGGGAGAATAAAACGGAGGAGAAAAAACCAGATGAAGCAAAAACTCCAGAGGCAGAAAAAACAGTGAAAGAAGAAAAACCAGCAGCAGATGAAAAACCAAATGGCGAAGAAAAAAACAGAAGATGGAAATAATGAAAAAGATAGTAAAGATTCAAAAGAAGAACAACCTCCACCACCACCACCTGAGATTGTCTTGAGAGTTTACATGCATTGCGAGGGATGTGCTCGCAAAGTCAGAAAATGTTTGAAAGGTTTTGACGGTATGTTTATAAGTGGCATCAGTCCGAGATTCAGTACTATGTCGCTTTGATTCGTTTATTAATTGATTTATCATTGATAACAGGAGTGGAAGATGTGACTACAGATTGCAAAACACATAAAGTGGTTGTGAAAGGAGAGAAAGCAGATCCACTTAAGGTTTTGAATAGAGTACTTAAAAAGACTCACCGCCATGTCGAGCTTCTATCTCCTATTCCTAAACCACCCGCCGATGAGCCTAAGAAGCCTGAGGAGAAAGAGCCCCCTAAATCAGAAGAGAAAAAAGAAGAGGTTTTTTTTATTTTATTTTTATTTTTGTTACAATTTTTGTTTATGTTTACCTTAATTTTCTATTTTCCGTTAGAAAAGCTTTTGTGTAATTCGATACTCCTTTATTTTTGCTTTTTCTCTAATAGGGCGATGCATATTTTTCTCTTTTTTTTTAAAGTGTATGTTTGTGTATATGCAGCCAAAAGTTATAACTGTGGTGCTCAAGGTTCACATGCATTGTGAGGCTTGTTCCTTAGAGATCAAAAAACGCATAGAGAAAATGAAAGGTGACTGTCTTTTTCTTTCCGTTATTTGTTTCTTTTTGCATCTCCAATTTATGTTTTCAAAATATTTCATTGTAATGTTTTACGTAGCTATAGGTAGCATATTAACGTTGGTTAAAGTTATGCGTATATAAATACATTGTAAATTAAGTAAGAACATAAAGAGTGTTCTTGTATATTCCATTGCACTTTTTGGTGACCCTATAAAATACAAATTTGTCAATTGGTAATAAACATTTCTTTCTTTCTCAATGTGGTAATGGTGTGATTTTCTATTCCATGCATCAAAATCAGGACATTCTTCAATAACTAATCTTAACAATGCTTTAAAAGCGAAGAATATTGTCATGTTCTTTATTTCCAATAGGTTCAAATTTGAATAATTAAACTAATATTATCTATGATTAAACTATTTTCAGAAGTTGAAGAAGCAATCCCAGATCTAAAGAAGTCACAAGTGACAGTAAAGGGCACATTTGTGGCTGCCAATCTGGTGGAGTATGTATACAAGCGCACTGGCAAGCATGCTATTATAGTAAAACAAGATCCTCCTCCAGAGATAAAAGAGGATGATGGGAAGGGCAAAGATGGGAAAGAAGAAAAGAAAGCAGAAAATGGTGAAGAGGGAAAAAAAGCTGAGCAGAAAGGGGAAGAAGGAAAGGTGGACAAAAAAGAAGCCGTTGGTGGCGGCGAAAGTGGTGGTGGTGGTGATGGAAAAGCATCGGCCAATGGCGATGGGGCGGTGGTGGTGGAAGAGGGACCCAAGATTGTAGAATTAAGGAGGAATGAATTTCACCATTACCCACCTAGATATCCCATGGAAATGTATGCATATCCTCCTCAGATCTTTAGTGATGAGAACCCTAATGCTTGTTCCATCATGTAAATTTTACTTCTAAACATATGTGGGGACAACTATTTGGTTAATTTACTTAGAAATATAATTTGGGAAAATCTTTAAAGAAAAAGGATGGTGATGGGTGGTGGGCCTGGTGGCCTGGTGGGGAAGGGAAGGGTGATTGTGTATGTAAATGCACAATTATGCCTTCCTTTTTGTCTCTTTACATGTGCTTTTTGGTTCGTAGCTCCTTTAATAGTTTAGTATAAGATCCATGCGGAGAAGTCCTAGAATCAAATTTTTGGTGAGCCTTTTTGTTTTAGTTCTTAATATGTACTAGTGTGTAGATATAAGGAATTTGAATTAATCATGTAGTATTAGCAATAAGTATATAAATAAAATATAGTAATTGGATCCGAATTGGTTCTTCTTTGCCAACTTGTTATCTTGTCATATTAGGGTTTAACTCAATAGTCTCTACTTGCTACCTAAAAAGTTAGTGATGCGGAAAGCTTGACTATAAGATGTAGGGGTGTTTGGTTAAGGGCTTTGAGAAAGAAAAGAAGGTATGTTCATTTCAGTCCCTTCTTGTTTCGTTTCGTTAGGTTACAGGAAAATTCCCCTTGACGACCTCTTGACCACCCAACTCATCATTGTTGACCACCAATGCTACCACCAAAACGACCCACCACCACTAATCCTCGATGCCCTACCTAATACATTCGACCATGCACCCTCATAGCTAACCTTAACAGCCCACCAAACAAATGCGACCAACCATCAAACTTACACCACAGACCGACACTTCTCGTCCTTCCCATTGTCCCTACCAACCCAAAATTGCAATAGAATTGACCTTGCAAACTAATCCACTCTGAATACATGTCATAAACCACCAAAAAGGCAAAAACCAATCCACCTTCACTTAGAACCACCCTATCATCACAAACTACGATTGATCGGCCTTATATTGGAACCCAGAGAGAAGTTAGATATATGATACAGGGAGAGAGCAGTAGTTCGTTGAACATGGTGGCGGTGGTTTTTTTTTTTGGGGGGGGGGGGAAGCCTAGTAGTGGTTAGGGGTTGAAAAGCCTTGTTGTGGTAGTGGCTGTGCGTAGAAAATCATCCTAAGAAAGACGAGTTTGTAAAATTTATCGGTGGCCAAAATGGTTTCAGAGAGGGAAAGAAGTGCGAAGGGAGGGAGGATTCTACCAATCCTTTCCTATGTACTAATCACACAAGTGGGAGAATCGGTGGGTTTTTGGGTCCTTTAATTCTCTAATCCTTTCTTGATTTATTTCTTTAACCCGTACGGCTGTACCAAACACTCCTTAGCACAAAATAAGGGCCTAGAGTCCAAGTAAGAGTTTTAGAGTTGATTAGACATGATCAGGGCGAATGAAGTCCAATTAGGTGAAACATAAGACAAGATTAAAGTTAATAAGGTGTAATCAATTGGGTTTAGATAAATTTAGCTCAAAAGAATGCTACCAAAATGATGTTTATGTATCAAGGTTAAACGAGCATTTGAAAAGAGGAGTCTAAAGTAGAATTCAATTGAGTTGGTGAACTAGTTTAAATGTATACAATGATGCAAAATGATATGTTTGTATTAAAAGATAGGCAAGTATATGGTCGAAAGGTCGTTCAATATGTCAGATTCAGGAGAATTGAAATTTAATTTATTACGTGTAAAACTTTTGTTGAGATTGCGGAAGTAGGCAAGTAGCTATTATTTGAGCTAGTATTAAATCTGATAATTCACTTCAAACAAATTGTAAAATTTTGGTAATATCTACCTTGTGAAATTAATTTTAACTTAAAGTAGACAACCGAGCTTGTTATGTGTTAGATAAAAGGTTTGGTCAAGTGTTAAAGTATTAGGATCATTGTTGTTACAAATCACGATTCTACTGTAGAATTGTATGATTCTACGATTCAAATATGGTCATACAATTATACTTATGATTCTATACGATTCTTTGTTGAAAACTTAACAAATGTATACATTATATTTAACCATACTAACAAAGCTACTACTACATATATATATAGGGATTTTCTATGATACACCCCTGTAGTTTTACGTTTTATAAGTTGTACCCCATGATTTTGAAAACTCCCAGTTGTCTAAAGTATTCGGTAGTTTAATACTTTTACTACTCTCTCCTCCCAGTTGGCCATTATCATTAATTTTGAAAACTCCCAGTTGTCTACAAAACTAGACAAATCAAGCATTCGGCAGTTTAATACTTTTACTACTCCCTCTTTCCCAGAAAGCTTTATACACTTGATCAGGTACGTAGTTTTAGATGATAACTTGTTTGGTTATCATTTGTATTTTATTAAAAAGGTAGATGAAATAGGAGTTAGTGGAGTATTATATTATTTGGATGTGAGAGAGTAGTTGATGGTTAAAAAGTCAATAAAATAAAGTAGTTTTGGGCCATGTCCAAAAATAAAAGTGTATAGAGCTTTATAAGACGGATGAAAAAGGAAAGTGTATAGAGTCTTATGAGACAAAGAGAGTAATTTTTTTTTCCTTTCACTATCTAGTATTTATTACCGCAATATATTTGTTTAAATAAGTATATAACTTTTTCTCTTTAGTGTAAATTAAATATACTATTTGTACGGTAGCTATTTAAAACGATGGTTGGCAATTTGGCATATCAAGTTGATAGTAAAACAAGGAAATCGAAAACTGGCCTTAATACGGAACCTGAATTAATAAATAGTAAAACAAGAAAATCGAATACTGACCTTAATACGGAACATGAATTAAATTATGATTTGAGGAGTTATGGCGGTGAAGTGGCAAATAAACCACAGCGCGACAGAGGATACTACTACTTGGAATCCGAAGCATTTAGCATGGTAGTTTGTAACCTTTTATTTTACCTTTATTTTTCATAAGGCATTCTATAAGAATGTATGAGATTTGTTGAGTTTTGAAAAAAAAACATCTCGTATTTAAAAAATTATCTACATCAAGATTTGAATGCAACCGCAAATAACTTAAGATTGTAAGAAAAGAGTTTTAATCACCACCCCCAACATAATAATATTATGGGTTTTTGATTGAAAATTACCTATATTTGGAGTTCTTTTGTAAAAAACTACCATAATGTAGAAAAAAAGAAAATAACTACCTACTTTTTTAAAAAACTTTTGGTAATACTACCTTGTGGTCTTTTCCATCAAAAAGTTAATAGAACTACGCAAAAAAATGAAAATACTTTCTTGAAATACTTTTGGTATCACTACCTTGTTAAACGTTTTCTGTTAACTTTTTGACGGAAAACACCACAAGGTAGTGATAACAAAATATTATCAAGAAAGTAGGTAATTATTTTTCATTTTTTTGAAATAGGTTAGTTGTTCATAAAATAGCTCCAAATGTAGGTAGTTTTCAACAAATTAATGCATTATTATTGCTTCTTTTTTAAAATCAAGGATTATATATAACAGTTAAGTTGTGATTTTCAAATTTCATATCATAAATGAGATTATTTTTTAATCTTTTTTTATGATAAGTTTTTCACGTTAAATGCCATTAATTATTTTTAATTATTAGTACATTGTAACTCACAAAAATTCCAGAGCGTCGTATGGGTCTAGTACTAGTTAGTCTATTATATATCACCAGTTAGTCTTGTAACATACGCCGTACTTCTTAAATTAAAAATTAGCTAATAGTCCAAGCCCACTATTAAGAAGAGAAGAAATCGCTTGTATGAAGTGATTAGTTTAATCCATTTCATAACTTGTTTATATCATTTTGTAACTTATTTAATTAATTCAATAATCACAAATTTTAATTCAATTAATGACTAAATTAATTCATTTAATGATTAGTTTAATTTCTTCAGTGAGTCTTTTTTTTTTGAATTGTTTGATGTAATTCAAGACTAAAAGTGAAATAAAAAAGAAGAGAAGAGTCAACTAGATTGGCGTGAAAAGTCCAGAAATAGTATTACGTTAGAGTGCGATGAAAAGAGCTTCTTACTAGTGGGTTTAGGTTACCTAATTTGAAGTAAAAATTAGACCACCTCTTTTAATAATTTGTGATTATATACTCTTTACGACCAACAAACTCAAAAAAAATATCATTTGTTAACTCCCAAAACACTTATTTCAATGGTGAAAATTTGATAAAATCAGCAACAAGGAGTATTGATACAGAGAGAGTAGCAGATTTTTAAAACACGTAGGGCTTGTTCTCTTCACCTTATTTTTAGTTCAATTTCGTTCATCTCTAATAAGTTCAGTTCAGTTCAGCTCCAATAAGTTCAGTTCAGTTCAACTCCAATAAATTCAGCTCCATTCATTATTTAACCATTTTTTAAATATTATTATTGTTAGTCTAATTTATTTTAATTATTATGATTGTTATTATTATTATTATTATTATTATTATTATTATTATTATTATTATTATTATTATTATATATATATTAGTTTGTTATTACATCTTTACTCCTCATTATTAATATTATTATTATAACTGAGCATGATTTCTGTTAGTGCGTGTTTTAATCAAATTTTATGTCGATACGAGTATTCTAATTTGTAATTGTTGTTTTAGCTTATCGACCAGATATTCAATATTACTTCATAAAAATAAGCTGCAAGAAGCTAGAAGATATTTAAAAAATTACAAAATTGCTATAATATTGGAGTACTATATTTAAGGTACAACATCGTCGTTACGTTGAATATTAAAGATACTTTTGCGGTTTGTGGTGGGGTTTGGTTATAAGTATTATAGACCAAACCATCACAAATCGTGATTTAGTTAGAAGTATAAACCAACCCATGTCTTAAGCTAATTATTATTATTATGGTTATATTAATTTACTTCTTAGACATTATTATTATTATACCATTATCATCAAGTATTAATATATTAATCCTAATAAAAGTAGTTACTCATTATTAATTATTATTATAAATAATTATTATTTTTAGAATTAATTTATCATTATTACTATTATTTATTTATTTATTTATTTATAACTATCATTTATTAACATCAAAATAATATTATCATTATTCATTTATCATTATTCTAAAATGTTAATTATTAATTATTATTACTTAGAATTATAATTACTCATTATTTAAATTCATAATAAAAATTATTTAATTATTATTCATATATTCAATTCAGTTCAGTTCAACTTCAATAAGTTCAGTTAGTTCAGTTCAGCTCCAATAAGTTCAGTTCAGCTCCAATAAGTTCATTTCATTTCAGTTCAACTAGAATTAGACGAAAAAAACAAGCCCTTAATTACTTGAAATATCAAGTTTCAGATGTTTGTTACCAGTAATAAGGACATATAATGCGTTTAATACATCAGTTAAAAGGCCAAGTCAAACTATTCAGATGACTTACAGAACTGTACGTAGAAAGCTTCAAGTCCCATCTGCCGCACATCGACAAAAACCATAAACCATTTATTTATATCTTGTCCTCAGACCCGTACTTTCTGGCATTCTAACATGATTAGACCTTTTTCTTGGAACAACAATCTCAGACGCCCTCTCCACAATGTTTTCACATTAATTAAAGATCTCAACAAACAGACCTTCGCCAAATTCTTTTTGCTCATGTGGAGCCTAGGGAAGGAAAGGAATTCAATTGTCTTCCAAAATGAAACTTACCATATTAATCGCATTCCCTATAGAGCGAAATACTCAATGTCTGAATAGAATTTGCGTAATTCTGTAGATACCAACTCTTCCTCCCACAACGTAACCCCAACCCCTGCAGGTTACCAAATACCATCCCAGTCTGCTGGAGACCTCCACCCCCCAACGTTGTCAAACTCAATATTGATGGCTCCTCCAATCAAGTCTCCGCTGCTGCTGGCATTGTCCTTCGAACATCTACTGGACAAATTCTCAAAGCCATGGCTTATAATCTTGGGACATCTTCCCCTGTAATTGCCGAAGCAACAACCCTCCGTAATGGACTAATTCAGGCCAAAAATATGAAAATCAAAGATCTCATTATAGAAGGAGACAACCTCATCGTCATCAATGTGCTACAAGGAAAGTTAGACTCCCTAGTGTATTCAGACGCTTATAGATGATATATGTCACCTACTCACTTACTTCCGTTCAACGTCAATACATCATATTTACAGAGAAGCAAATTCGATCACGAACTACCTCTCCAAGCAAGGACATCACCTCACTACAAAATGCCAGACGTTTGATGTTCTTGAAGATACACTGTATCATTTTTCTTTATTAGATAGCTTAGAGTTTACCCCTTGAGAGAAGGGCCCCCTAAGTATTTCTTGTACCTCATTTAAAAAAACAAAAAAATAATGCGTTTAATACAAATCTTATTGAACATTTTTTTTTGGAAAGGAGAAGTGGCCCGGACCCCACTCGGGTCCTATTGGGCCAGACACTTGAGACTAGGGGAGAATGGTAAGGGAATCCCCACGCCCAAATGCCCCTAGTGGGATTTGATTCCATGACCTTGAAATCATGGGGCCAAACTCTTACCACTAGACCAAGCCAAGCTTGGTAATCTTATGAACATAAGATTCAAGTAAATTGTGAGGATTTCTCATACGTTCTATAGAAATGTAGAGGTACCAAATAAATTGTTTTGCATCTGTTTTAAAAAAAATTATTTCACTTTTTAAAGGAATTTGTGACTTTGGGTCTTTTATATTCTTATGAGAATTTAGTTTTAGTTTTAGACTTCTATGGGATTGGAATCTTTGGTCATTTATTTTCGGTACTAGGAACTTAGTGAGGAGAAAAAGATGGGTCCCAAAAGGTTCAAGGTGCAGGGGTGGGCCGTGGGCGCGCCTAACTGGTCCAAAAGTACCACAGTTTTGCAATTGCTCAACCTTTTATTATTTTCACAGAAATTGACATAAATAAATAAATGAAAAAATTGATAAGAAAAGTATGAATTATTGTTGGTCTTTCGTTAAAATGTTTCCTATTGATTATTGTTAATAAGTACCAACTATCGATAATATTTGATTTCTTAGATCCTTGTGACATGATAATAGTGATAACCTGAAACAAAAGTTAAAGTAAGAGTTTACAAGTGACTATTTTTACGGTTTTCAGGCATGCACATCCAGACGACTTTTTGAGCTTTTGCAGCTGAAGACAATATTTTTCTTAAAAACAGACACCACTATGCATTCGTTATGAGCACGAATTTCGCGAATCCTCACAAAACGGGTATCAAAAAACATGATTTTTAGGCACGAAATTCAAGACGACTTTTCGTGCCATAGATGACGTTCTTATGAAAAACGAGCACCACTAAGCACCAATGCACCATTCATGGGCACGAATTCTGAGATCCCTACAAAACAGGTACCAATAAGTTGAGTTGTAGGACACACACTTTAATGCGACTTTTTCGGGTTGAAAACGATGTTTTTTCAAAAAACAGAGAGTGTTAAGCACCTTCCATAGGCACGAATTTCGGGAATCCCAACAAAAAGGATACCAATAAGTAGGTTTTTCGAGGAAGCACTTTAAAGAGACTTTTTTCGACTTCGGAATGAAAATGAACTTTTACGAAAAAAGGACATTGCTATGCATCCTTTAGGGGCACGAATTTGAGAATCCCTACAAAACGGGTACCAATAAGCCGAATTTTTGAAAAAACGTTATTTTTAGCTCAAAAAAGTCTCTATGAACTGCGTGCCTGAAAACCTAACTTATTGGCACCCGTTTTGTAGGAATTCTTGAAACTCGTGCCCATAAAGGACTAATAGCGGTATCCGTCTACAAAAAAGCGTCGTTTTCAGCCCGAAAAAGTCGCCTTAAAGTGTGTGCCCTAAGCTCGGCTTATTGGTACCTGTTTGTAGGGTTCCTCGAAACTCGTGCCCACAAAGAATGTATTGTGGTGTCTGCTTTTTCGAAAAAACATCGCTTTTGGCCTGAAAAAGTTGTCTTGAAGTGTGTGCCCTAAAATCAGGCTGATTGACACCCGTTTTGTAGGGATTCTCTTAATTCATGCTCATAAAGGGAGCATATCGGTGACCGTGCTCATAAAGGATTTTATTATATTATAAGAGTTGATTTTATATAATTAACTTTATAATATAATTTATTTTATGAAGAAAGGAATTTTATTAAAGTCATATATATATATAAATATAATATAGACTTAGTTTTGGACTTTTAAAATATTAAAAGGACCTTTGTATTTGATGGCACGTTTTAAAAAGGGTTTTTGGGCTCGTAGTCGTTTTATGATGGGAAAAGTATTTTAAAAGGACTGGTTTTCCATGAAACCCATTCGAGTTTATGGATGACCTATAAATAGAGAGGGAAGGACAAAGAAAATATTTGTTGCCGTCATCTTTTCCAAAACCCAAAGTGACTTCTCCCTCTCTTCTCCATCTTATTCTAGGGTTCATAGTTTAATTATGTTGTTCACGATTCTTGTTCATGAAAAACAAGTTTTTAGATTTATAATTGTTTATTATTAATTTCGTATATTATGCAAAAGAAAAATTCGAACTTTAAATTAATAAAGTTCGGGTTTTGATGAGTATGGTCATCGGACCCGAAAGGAATGCCGACAGGACAGCGCAGCCGTGCGTGGCCGGCGAGCCACCGTAGGCTGGCGGCTATGCGCTGCAGGGCTGCACGCGCACCGCGCGCGTGTGCGCATATAATCAGAATTTATTTTTATTAATTAGTTTAGGAAATAAATTCTGATTATATTTATCTTCCTGATTTAATTAGATTTATGTAATTTTATTAATTCTTACCTTAAAGGGAGTTATTTTGTGACCATATTTAAGGTATAAGTTAAGTGTGATGATCTAAACCTAATTTTAGGGTTTTATGGAGGCATAAGGTTTCAAAGTTTATATTTTATATTGTTGTAATTTAATTAAAGTTTAAGTCTTTTATTATTTTAATAGCTTTCGAAAGGGGACTTAATGGTAGAATGTTTTATGAATTTAAGGGATGTTTTGAGGGAGTTTTTAAAGGAGTTTTGAAGTACTTTGAAGGCTGCCCATATCTTATTATATTTGTTTAAGTATTTTTAATAGTTTCAAAGTTTATTCTTTAATTATTTTCAAGGAGCGCAATTCATTAGAGGACGTTAGTTGTTGATCGTACCTTCTCGAGTGAACTTGTTTGCGTAGTATGGTATGTGATATAGCACTTGACATCTATATGATTAGCTGAGATTATTTGATTGGATATGAGAACCTAGGATAGAGTTCACGAGAACTTTCTATGAGATTTGTTTATGAATGTTTATATGAAAGAATGTACATATCTTTCTATGATTATGAATCATTGCGTTCGATTTGGAATGATTGGAATGGAATAGTTTGTAATGGACTAGTTTGGAATGGAATAGTTGGAATAGAATGTTTGGATTGGGATTTCAAAACTTAGAAAGTGATTTTATGAAAATTATCGAGATCATGGATCTCGCAAACTGAAAGGACGACCCTGTAGGATGGATCCCCTACTTGTAACTTAGCCCTGAGGGGTGAACCATATATGGTTACCGATATCGGGGATCTGTACACATTATGTTGGTTGCAACTAGCCCGGAGCTAGCTTTGTATTCCATGTTTCAAGGTAAGGAGATTTAAGTCGGCCACCCAACATATCTCGGCCTTATAGTCATAAAAGCTTAACTGGGAGGATGACGATCCTATTTGTCTTTAGATATGGAATTGGGTTTGGATTATGGAAGTGCTATTGGTTATTAGTTTAATTGAATGTAGATTATGATTGTTATGATGAATGATGCATGCTAATAAACTGTGTTATGTGAATGGCTAGTTCTATGCTATGTACTCAGCAGTTGCTGATCCATATTTTCCTTTATGTATTGGTCATTGCTTCTTTATACGATAATCTTGTGATGATGCATTTAGAATCCGTCCATGTTGCTGAGAAGTTAGGACATCTTAGACAGTTGCAATATAGGTTATCGTTCGAGGAGTTAGGAGTTACTCATTCATTGGAGGAATTCGAGAAGAGCGTAATAGAGTTTCTTTATGTTATTTCACTCTATTTCATATGTATTTGGTTATTTGGATTTGGTTTAGAGGATTTGATTAAGTTTTATTTTCTGTTGCGACTGTTTGAGAAAAGGTTGACTTTGAAAATGGTTTGCCTTTGAATTTAGTTGACTTTTAAGGATATTGACTTTTCTAGTTTGACTTTTATTAAACGTTTTACTTTGTTTGGTTTCACAAAAACCACGATCCTGTTATTGAAAGTGTTTTGTTTTATTAAACGGATATCTGGAACTTTATTATTGTTTCTTAAATTTTATTGCAGAGTTTTGAGGTAGAGGTTTGACGGAAAGAGTAATTATCTTTATTCTTCCGACTAACACATTGTGTTTTGTTCTTGTGGAAAAGTCGGGGTGTTACAAATATGATATGATTGTATTAAGTTGTGTGTTCAATAAAGAACCTTGAGCACAATATATATAGCAACTACAAACCGACTTCTACTAGAAAACTATCTTTATAATATCTTATTCCTAATATTAAGATATTATTTCCCTAAGATAATATATATATTAAAGATATTAATTATATCTTTAGTATTCTAATATATCTCTAACACCCTTCTATAATCGCAACGAAAGTAACACAAAAGGTGCGATTGGAGAAATAACAAAATCATTAATAGTTTCAGATCAATCGGAAGATTGGGACTATAAATTCATGTCTCACGGCATAGGAGAGTCCATAATATAAATTTATGTCTCACGTCACATGGAGAACTAATAAACATTTATCTCACGGCACAAGGTAAGGGGAATTGATTTATCCAAGGGAAAAAAAGATTCATCCAAGGAAAGAAAGAATTGTGTACATACATTCAGTCAACTTCCTTGGAAGAATCCTTTTCTTTCTTTGGATTAATTAATTCTGCAATTTTTTTGTTACAAAAGAATCCTCAATGTCTACTGCAATTCTAAGAGCATGGGGAGGGATCTGCTTCTAATATGCCGTTGGATCAACCATAAAAAGAAAACACTGGTAAGGAACGAAGCCATAGATGCAGTCCCACTTGATCAAAATATAGAATTCTCGAAAAAAAGAAACATTCAATTAATCCTTCCATGAAAATTCTCTCCGTCCCCTTCTTCTATCTCAAAAAAAACCCTTGCCTCCTTTACAAAATATTAGGGCTACCATCAAAGCTCCAATTTCGTTGATTGTAAGCCCAAATTCTAATCTCTTTCTTAGTTCTAGTATTATAGTCAATGAAGTTTGCCCTTATGGTGTGCTTTTTCAGTCCTATCTTATAGGGTTTTGCAATCTACTTTTTGTGAGTTTTTAGTCCCCTCTTGCAGGGTTTTCCAGTCTCATTGCTATTGTAATTTTAGTCAGATGTTTTTTTGTTAAAGGTTTGTCATGCGTTTCTGCGATGGTTTGACGCAATTCGTCCGCTTTCCTCACAACCAAATCAAGATGGTCCTTCTTCAAGTCGTTTTTAAATAACAGATCCGCTTAAAAGCTATATTGAGATAACGAGAGTTATATGTGTCAAATTTTTATATCTTTGGTTTAGGATCATTAGTTTTGAAAAATACACATTATTGTTTGGTTTTGTTAGATTGCTTTCGTTTTTATTTGATTTCTATTGTAAGTGCCGTTTGGCTTTCAATTTTTGAAATCATCTTTCTTTCAAAAAAAGAGTAATGCTTACGGACTCCTGACTCTTAAAAAGGAGGATTCCCGAGTTTCACTAGATAATATCGTAAGTAAGAAATAACGTTATCACTAATCAGTTTCCTAGAGAGAGACCCTCCCCAACCCAGTAGAATGTCCTCTCGAAAATCGGATACCCTTTCGTTTTCATTTCTCCCATTTCTTGCGTCTGTCTCGAGGATCTGAAAGAGCTCGAACGAATGTGAGAAGTACTTAGTAACTCGACTGTAAAGGAGAGGAGCGAAAATCATTTTTCATTTTTGAAATGGTAAGTAGCAGTCAGAGGGTGGCAAAGAGCGGAGAGGGAGATTTCGAAGAATTTGGATATTTCCTAGTTGATATCAATCACTAAACTAAAAGCAAAAATCATAAGAGAAGAAAGTATGCTTAAGTCATCGCTTCAAATCCGAGAACGCTTTTCTTTTTTTCGTCGAGATTGGGTTGGTCTTCAGTGTACTTTCGTACAAGATCAAAAAGAATGCATTGGATGGATGCCCGGGCATTGAGAAGGAAGGACGCTTTCAGAGGCGAAAAAAAATTGAGAATCAGTATTCTTGAATCTTAGATGATAGTTTATGAATTCCATCGCTGGGTTAATTGTCTAACCCACCGACATGTAAAAATTTTGTATAGATAATTCCAAGATCTAAGTTGAACCTGATACCAGGATAAGTTTATGAGATGAGAAAAATATGATATGATTGTATTAAGTTGTGTGTTCAAATCAATAATGAACCCTGAGCACCATATATATAGCAATTAGAAATCGACTGCTACTATGAAACTATCTTCATAATATCCTATTCTTAACATTAATTTAATAATTATTGGAGACAAGCAATAAAATATTATTTTTCTAAAATAATAATATATATTAAAGATATTAATCATATCTTTAGGATCCTAATATCTAATATTTTATGAAATCGTACTCCCTTAGTTTTCTTCAGTTTTACCCACTTACCAAAACTCCAATAAACTACGAGAATAGGAAAAGGGGACGATTCCATGTATTCTTTTAGTACCTTTGAGAATGAGGAGAAGAAATGAGTTGCATATGTGAGATATTAGAGAGCAAAAGAGGGTAAAATATTTTCTACTAAAGGTTAGATTAGAGTGTGTGAAACATATTAGAAACTAGCTTCTAACCCGGGCAATGCCCGGAGGATGACTTATTATTTTTATACAATATTTTCATCTAACTCGAATTACTTAAAAGAGATCAAAGTTAATAGAACTTAATGTGTATCATAATCTAAACTCCAGCTTGCTAGTACATTTATTTTACCTAAACTCGATTGAATTTAAATTAGTTTGGATGATTTTTGGTATTTTATTAACTTGAGTCGACTTCAATATATTTCTATCTTATCATCTTTCATTGTATCTAAATTGAATTAGATGGGTTTTTTACATGTCCAACTCGAGTGGGACTTTAGTGTTAAGTAACATTGTTTTCTTAGATAATTCTATTAGTTTAAAAGTGATAAAACTCAATTGGCCTCGGATATTACTCAATATTGGTCTGTTCTATTCGACATAAAATAGTTGGACTGAATTGAACTGAACTGAATTGAACTAAACTAAACCGAAATAAATAGTGATATGTGAGAGTAAAAGTATTGTCCAGAGCTGAACTGAACTAAACTACATTTAACTGAACTGAATTGAAGTAAACCGAACTGAACTGAAAATAAGTTATGGAGAACTGTCCCTAACTAAACTAAACTAAAATGAATAGTGATAAGTGAGAGTAAAAGTATTGTCCAGAGCTGAACTGAACTGAACTTAACTGCATTTAACTGAACTGAATTGAATTAAACCGAACTGAACTGAAAATAAGTTGTGGAGAACAGTCCCTTAATCCTCATTGGATTTGGATCTAAATTAAATTAGTTAGTTCAATTCAAATCACTTATGTTCAACTCATTTATGCCAAATAAAACATCCCCTGAATAGGTAAAAATAAGATTTTTTTACAATCTAAGAAAAAGGTATCATAAGTGGATCTCAATTCGAAGTATTTTTCGAGATGAATCTAACGGTGTAAAATTTATAATTTCATGAGGTTTAAAATGAAAGTTATGATTAATTTTATGATTTCATATTGATAGTAGTTTTAGATAAGGAATGTAATATTTTATTTAAAATATAATTATTCTTTTTAATTATTATTTATGAAAAATTATTTTATTAATATTAATACATAATAATGATGTGGAGCGATGTGATGGCTCCTTTCGGGACGGCTTTATTATCTAGTATAGATAGATAGATATAAATGAAAAAATAGGTTGAATTTAATAAAAATAGGATGTAATTAATAAATATCGTAAAAAGGACAGTAAGTTATACAATAAATCATTCAAGGTGCCATAATTAAAAAACTATATAAATTTCTATTCTTAACCTTCGATTTTATTCAAATTTACTCTCATGTTATTAATGATTTTAGCAGTATATTTTCTTTCATACTCCCTTTGTCCCCCAAAGGATTTCCCATTTGCTTTTCTTGAAGTCAAACTTTGTAAACTTTGACCATAAATTATAACTAATATATAATATAAATAATTGTCATAGGTGATCTTGTTAGATTTGTATTAATAGGTACATTCAAAATATCAACATTTTATCATTTTTATTAATAAATATTAGGAGATATAAGCGGTCAAAGATGTCAAAGATGTGCATTGGAGACCGTGCAAAAGAAATGGAAAATCCTTTGGGGACGGAGAGAGTAAAAAGAAGAAAAATTGATGAGTGCAATTCGACCAATTTTAGTACTTTTCAACTATTAGGAGTAAAAGGTCAAACTTCCAATAAGTGCATGGATAGCCCTTTTTCTTCTTTTGGTGTTGATACTCCTTTGATAGCCTCAAGTTTCTAGTAGTGGTATTAATTGGTCTATAATCAATAAGCGAAAAGAAAATTAAATTATGTATTAATCATGTAAAAAGTATGGGGACGTCCAAAGTTTGAAATTAGTGAAAGAATTATGTAGTTCGTAGTAGTCGTCCACGAAATAATGTGGGGACAAAGGTAGGTTCAGAAAAAGCCATGATAAAATTAATGCTCTTGATTTACTTCATTGTCTCCTTTCTTAAAGTTGCAGTGTGGGGGTTCAGGGGTAATTTCCTGAATAAACAAACAGAGTGCTCTGTTCTGTTGCTGCCTTCGAATTGCAATTATTAGCAACTAGAAATGGTAGAAGTTCTGCCCACCAGAGCTTTTCTTTGATATGGATTTTTCGATGCATGTGTCCACTACTGCATGTATCTTATCTTCGTGTATCTCTTTTATTTTTCAATGGAAATATTGTACTCTAATAGTACATTACTTGTTGATTCATGTTTTTAAGAAATGCTCCATGTATCTTATCTTGTGTTAAATATAAGCATGTGCCACAACATTATGAGATGAGAGGACTCTAATTTTTTGACAACGGTGAAACAAATTTTATTAAGGTAAAATTATACCCATTACTCATGGTCAACCGCAACAAACTTTAGCCATTGTCCAACGTATGGGTACAATTAGAGGTGTTAAAAACGACCCGGTCCACAGTTCGACCCGTATCTGGCCTGTTCCGACCCAAAGAGCCAGGTGCGAAGCCCAATATGTTTTCGACCCGAAGTCAATCCGAACCCACTTAGATCGAAAAAAATTGGTTACCGACCCGATACGAACCGATCTGAATATGACCCAAACTCAGTTGGACCCGGGAAATAAGAATCCGACCAAAAGTCAACCCGGACCCAGCTAGATTCGACTAAAACCAACACAAACCTGACTCGTTGGAGACCTAACCCTTTATGACCCAACCTGTTGATTGGCCGACTCATAGTCAACCCGACATATTGTTAACCTGAATGTTGTGGTGTCAAAAGTAGATCCGACCAGACAATTCAATCTCCCTCGACCATGACACGATCTAGTTCGAATATGAGTCGTTGTATACCCGTAATCCAACTGCTATCACACTCGACAATAGCCTGACATTACTGACTGACCTAATATGATCCGATTCAGGCCCGGTCGATACAACCTTTAGTCATCCAAAACCGACTACCGCCGACGGTCTAATATCTAAATTGATCGGTATCCGACCCTCAACTAACCTAGTACCTGCTTGAACCCGACATTTACTCAATTAGACATGACTTATTCTAACCTGACCCGCTGTATAATCGATCTGATTCAATCTGATGTAACCCGATCAATCTGATATAGTTGTTTGGACTCATTCTTAATATTTTAGAATTTCTTAGATAATTTAACTAATTAAAAATTTTAAATTTTAATTAATCTCTAGAATTTGATTATCTATATAATCATTTAATAATTGTATACATTTATTAGTTTATCCCTAATTCATTATTACTCCATCCGTTTTTTTAATTGGTACATTTACCCCCGTTAGGATGTTTTTTTAATTGATACATTAGTACATATTGTTATATATGATAGGGTGACCCATGTGATGATTCTGTTGATTTTCCCAAAAGGGGCTCTACCTTACTTTTTCAGTTTCTCTTCTTTTTTAGTTTCTCTTTCTTACTTTTAGGAATCACCTTGGTCTTATGTACCAATTAAAAAAACACGGATGGAGTACTTAATAATAATAACATGAGTAATATTAATAATACTTAATACATAATATTTATTTTTGAATAATAATAAACTTAGTCATGTTGAGAGAGAAATTTAGAGAGAGAAACTCTGAATTTCGTTTTCCCGCGCCATTTCTCCTTCTTAGCAAGCTGCTGGGTGCTATGGAAAAGAAGGGGAAATCAAAGAGGAACTCACATTCGGCGGTTTTGGCTGGTACTCATTCTATTATTCAACCTGAGGTCAAGAGAACCAAATCAATGAAGGAAATTCACGATATTCCTCCATTGAAATGGTCTGATTCTTCTATGGATTTAGAGACTGGTTCAACTTCCTGTACTTCGATTAATGAGAGGATTAGAGCTCAAATCATTGAGAGTAGCAAGGCTAGGGAAGATTTGACGGCGGGATTGGATTGCTGAAGTGCGCAAATCAGTTCAAAAATCTGCCCAAAACCAGATGAAATTGGTAAGTCTTCTGCTCAAGTTCCTATTACTAGTAGTAGCTCATGGAGGAAAGCTTGCTTTGAAGGTATTGTTCATAAAGGCTTAGCTCCCCCCGAACAAACTTTGAATGTTATTAATGTTTTTAATTAGAATAATGCTTTGTCACACTTATCTACAGAGGATGTTCAACCCGAAATTGAGTATTGGGAATCTACTATAATAGCCTATGTTTTCAGCTCTAAACCATCCTATAGGACAATGAATGGTTATTTTAGAAGAGTGTGGGGCAAATTTGGATTGAATAAAGTGGTTGCACTTCCAAATGGTATTTTCTTGATCAGGTTTAATAGTATTGAGGGGAAAGCTAAAGCTCTTGATTCAGGTCCACTTTTAATTGACAGTAAGCCTATTATAATGAAGAGCTGGATTGCTGATCGATTTTAGGAATGAAAATGTCTTTGTACTTTCCATTTGGATTAGATTGCCAAAGTTAAATCTCCGATATTGGGGAAGTGCTGCTTTAACCAAAATTGTAAGTGGTATTGGCAAACCTTTGAGAACCGATAGAGCTACAACTCAGAAGGAAATGCTTGCTTATGCTAGAATTTTGATTGAAGTGCAAATTAAACAGGATTTCCTAAGTATATTGAGTTTGTGAATGAAAGAGGAGAAATCATATATCAGAGGGTGTGTTATGAATGGAAACCTGTGATGTGTTCTGATTGTAGGGGCTTTGGGCATACAGATGTGCAATGTAAACAAAAGAAGCTAGAAATTGCAGCAAATAAGGATGTCAAAGAGCCTAAGAAAGTTTGGAGGTCCAAAGTTGTGAATAAGAATGAGGTTCCTATCAAAGATGCTTCTTTATTGCTGAGCCTGATCCTGGTGTGGTGCGACCTGTTACTATAGTTTCGGAATCAACAAAAGAATTAGGAGCAGCTAAGGATTCTATGAGGTAAGAATGTCTCCTAATAGATTTGACATTTTGGTGGATGTGGGGGAGATGCTTGCTGCGCCAAATGGCTAGCTTGGGATTTTCTACAATGTAAGGGGTTTAAACAAACCTTTCAAACTTGCTGATGTCAAATCTCTTTTGATTAAGCACAGGGTAGGTTTATTTGGACTCCTAGAAACTAGGGTTAAACCTTTAAATGTTGCTAAGGTTTATCCCAGAGTTTGTTTTGATTGGAGTATCTCTTCTAATTATTCTTGGCGTAAGGGTGGGAGTGATTTGGTTGATTTGGATTCCTAGTTGGTTTGATGTGTCTATTTTATTTTCTAGTGACCAATGTATTCATGCTAAAAGTTATTCAAAAGCATACAAACTGTTCCTTTTTGGTTACTATGGTATATGCTCACAATGATCAAGATATGAGGGATATGCTTTGGAAATATCTGATTAGTATTAGTAAAAGTGTCAATGAGGCTTGGAGTGTTATGGGTAATTTCAATAATGTGCTTCACACTAATGAAAGAGTTGGGTCTACTGTTAAACTGAATGAAATTTTGAATTTCAGAAACTGTTTGAATGCTTGTAATTTGGAGGAGTTACACTCTTCTGGATCTTTTTTTACATGGAATAATAAATAAGAGGGTGAGCAGAGGGTTTTTTCTAGAATTGACAGTGTGCTCTGTAAAAGGGGTTTTTAAGGAGATTAATAAGAACAGTTACTCTAATATAGAGCAAATGTCTGATACGACTTAGAGAGAGATTGTGTCCATTCAAGTTGCTCTCCAAAATGCCTGGAGCTTATTCATGCTGAAATTTTAGCTAGAGAAGCTGCTGTCAATGCTCACAATGCAACAATTTCTTTCCTAAAATAAAAAGCTAAAGCTCATTGGCTCAAAGAGGGGGATGAAAATTCAGCTTTCTTTCATGCTAGTCTCAAGAAAAAGAAGAATACATAACTTTATTGGATGTTTGAAGGGTATGGATGGAGCTTGGTTGTATACTCATGAGGATGTTACTTCAACTTTTATAACTTATTATACTGAGCTGCTTGGTACTGAATTCATTCCTGCTATGAGAGCGAGATCTAGAGTGATTGCTAGAGGTCCCACTCTTTCTCAAGATCTTCAAGATGGGTTAGTTTCTCCTTTTTCTGCTGAAGATGTAAAAAGAGCTCTATTTGATATCAATGAAAATAGTCTTCCTGGTCCAGATGGCTACACTAGTAATTTTTTCAAGAAAGCTTGGAGTATCATTGGTGATGAGGTGAGTGCTGCTATTCTGAATTTTTTAGCACTGGTCAACTGTTGAGGTACATTAATTCTCTTATCCCAAAGGTTGACCATCCTCAAGATATTTCTCAATTTATGCTAATTGCTTGTAGTAATGTTCTTTATAAGACCATTTCAAAGATGTTGTGTTCTAGTTGTCTGTTATGCTTCCTCAGTTGATTAACTCTGCCCAAAGTGCTTTTATATCTGGTAGAGTCATTTCTCACAACATTTTGTTGGTTCAAGATTTGATGAAAAAATATAATACCAAATCTCATCCTCCTAGATGCACTATTAAAATGGATTTAAGGAAAGCTTATGATTCAACCAGTTGGAGTTTTATCGAGTCTCTTCTGGTTAAGTTAAATTTCCCTCCTCAATTCATTACCTGGACCATGAAATGTATTACTTCTCCTTCTTTCTCTTTTGTGTATTGGTGGAGGTTTGTTTGGTTTTTTTCTAGGCAAGAGAGGCTTAAGGCAAGGGGATCCCATCTCCTCTTTTGTTAGTTCTGCTTATGGAGTATCTGTCTAGAACCTTTGATTGGTCTACAAACTCCCTCCCACTTCAATTTCATCACAGATGTAAAAGCTTGAGATTATCACATGTTATTTTTGCTGATGATTTGATGTTATTTGCTAGAGGTACTGAGCAATCTGTTGCTATTCTCTTGTCTTCTGTCAAATCCTTTGGATTATCCACTGGTCTTGCTGCTAATAGTGGTAAATCTGCCATTTATTTTGGCAATGTCCCTATGAATATTCAGTCTTCAATTATGGAATTTTCTTTATTCCAAAAGGGCTCATTCCCTTTTAAGTATTT